>CABFVZ010003656.1:0-42776 GCA_902151445.1 Timema monikensis | reverse complement strand
CCCCCTTTCCCGTGGCCGACTGCCCCTATGCTCCCTCATGGCTTGCATTAACCATCACGGGGCTTGCATTGCCTATCACTGGACTCGCATTTCTCCTTATAGAGCACGGAGCTTGCATTTCCAAATTAATGGCCTTGCATTTCCTATCACTGGACTTGCATTTCTCCTCTTGGAGCTTGCATTTCCAAATTAATGGGCTTGCATTTCTTATCACAGTGTTTACTTTTTCTATCAGTTGACTTGCATTTTCAAATTATTGGGCTTGCATTTCCTATCACTGGACTTGCATTTCTCCTCATAGAGCTTGCATTTCCAAATTACTGGGCTTGCATTTATTATCACGGGGCTTGCATTTCCTTTCAATTGACTTACATTTCCAAATTATTGGGCTTGCATTTCCTTTCAATTGACTTGCATTTCCAAATTATTGGGCTTGCATTTCCTATCAAGAGGTTTGCATTTCTCCTCACGGAGCTTGCATTTCCAAATTACTGGGCTTGCATTTCCCCTCACGAGGCTTGCATTTTCTATCAATTGACTTGCATTTCTCCTCAAGGAGCTTGCATTTTCAAATTATTGGACTTGAACTTCCCATCATTGGGTTTGCATTTCCCATCATTGGGCTTGCGTTTCCCCTCACGGGACTTACATTTCCCATCAAAGGGCTTGCATTTTCTATCACGGGGCTTGCATTTCCCATCGCTGGGCTTGCATTTTCTATCACGGAGCTTGCATTTCCCACCAAAGGACTTGCGTTTCCCCTCACGGGACTTGCATTTCCCATCAAAGGGCTTGCACTTTCTATCATGGGACTTGCATTTCCCATCACTGGGTTTATATCTCACACCCGCAACATTAATACATAGTAGACCTAGGGTAAAAGGCCACATTGTCCAAGGCAGGTCATTCCTAAGCTGGATTCCGCTAACTCGTGACATGGAGGTTGGGGTTCGAATCCTGGTTGGGTGTACTGAAAATAGTTTTTGCAAAGCACTTCCTCTGAATTCAACCTTTATCATCCTTAACTAAGATGTGGTGCTAAAAACAGTAGTAGTATAAGTCAATAATGTGTGATCTGCTTAAGTGGGCATGCAGACCAAACGTCAAGCTCATGTATGAATCCTGGCCTGGCGTACAAAGGGTGGTTTTACCTAGATCGTTTCTCACTCTCTCTTCATACAAACACTTATACGTTTTTTTTCAAATTTATCTTCGTCATCTCTAACCTATTAGTATAAATAAATGCGTATGGACCTGGGAGGTTGTTAAACATGGGTCAAAAGCACCCATTGCAAACTGGCTGGTGTTTGAATCCAATAATGCCTTGTCACTGACACACCAGGACAGAGAATATTAACACCTAGTCCACTTTTCCACCGATGCGGGTCTTACTTATTCAGGTGATTTTACAAATCAAATACTGAAACGTGTCCTGTTTTATTTGCTATTTTTTTTTAACAGCACAACCGATTAATTATTCTTTCCAGAGTTATTATTGCAATTTTTGTTTTTGATAACTTGAATTCTACTTTCTCAATCAAAGAAAAAGTATTGTAATCGTGAAAATTTTCTACCTCTAGATTATAATGGGTATTTACGTTTTATACGCCTCCAATTAAAATGTTAGTTGGTTATACCTCAGGATATACAGTATTTTTGATTTTGACTCAAACCTTTAAATTAAGGGTAGTTTACAAAGGAGTGATTTTTGAAAATTCAAAATTTTTCCAAAATGGATCCAACGATTTTGTTTAAAATGTATATCTAAGACGTGTTTTATATTATAAAAAAAATTGTACATTTGTTTTTCTGTTAGAAATTTGTCTAAGAGTATTTAACGGATGACGGATATTTTTTAGTTTAATATTTTTTAAATGGGTTTAACCATTTTGTTCAAAACAGTTATCTGGAAACCAACTTACAAAATAAATAAGGACGTATGTTTATGTTTTGAAAAAATATTAATCAAGTGTAGTTTATTTTGTCAAATTTTGGAAAATTTGAAAATTTTCAAAAATCTCTTCTAAGATTTAACACAAAATGAGAATCTAAGATTTGTTTTTCATGATGAATAAGAATATATTTTTATTTTTACAAATACAATTATTAATTTGAAGGTGTTTACGAATAATTGATTTTTGAATTATTTTTTCAAGTGGTTCAAATCACTTTGTTTAAAATGTGTACATATAAAGAGTGTCTTGGGATCAATAAGATGTAAGTTTGTTTTTCTGAGGAAATCTTAAGGGTAGTCTATTGAAAAACGATTTTTGAAAATTTTGTTCCATATTATAAAGTTTTATATGTATATATAATCATATTTTAAGGTAATTTGTTTTAGATGTCAATGCAGATCATTCTTGTTTGGTTTTATTAACATCACATTTCACAATACGTTCTGCTTAAATGCTTTTGTACTAATAACACTATTGTGTTAGGGATGAAGAAGGCTGAATTAAGAAGAAGTGTACCCACATTTGTGTAAAAGCAGAGTTGAAAACAATCTAATAAAAACTACCCTTCAGTACACCCGACCGGGATTTAACCTTAATCCTCCCATCAATGGCAGTCCAGTAGATTGCGATAGAAACGCTTTAGACCATGTATGAGGAACATGTGGTCTTTTTTTCCCATAATTTTGTCAAATTATGTGCCTTAAACGTTTATGAATAATATTTTCAAAAGGCATGTATCTTAATTAGAATAAAAGAATAGTTGTTTTTAAAGGATGATGTTAAAAATAATTAACCACTCTTATCGATCTATCAATTTATCTACACATGGCTTACTATTATATTATTAATTATCACTAGATACCACATTTATTTTTGTCTGCGGACAAAACGTGGGGTGAGCAAAGGGGCGTAGACTGGGTATCTACAAATACATTAATTCATATTTAGGTAGGTACCTCTTTATGATTTGGACAAAATGTACTGTACACACCGTTTACCCTGAAAATTACAAGTCTTACCTTGACTGATTACACTGTGGTCCTATCCCATAAGCTACGCCATAGTGTAACCAAACAAGGTAGCAGTCTTACCTTGACTGATTACACTATGGCCCTATCTTATAAGCTGCACCAGTGGAGCAATGCAAGGGAACCATACTATATTTCAAGGTTAACAAAGAGTACATGATGTGTGTGAGTAATCCGTCAAGTGCCATGCTGCCTTCCAATGCCAAAATCTTCTGACCTTGTATTAGACCATTCGGCAACCGAAGCGGGTATCATTAACGCTAAAAGAAAATTGATTTGTTTTCCCACTAGTTATTTTGAAAGTTCTCTGAATATTACCTCGGTCCCATTTCAGCGTACTTTTTAGACGTAGGTGAAACATGATGGATACCTCCGCAGGACTCGAGACTTATCTGTCATATTGGAAAGGGAGTGAAGGGGTGATGGGGGGGGGAAGGGGGCTATGTCAAGGGCAACGCGTGTCCTACATTAATATTCCTCCGGTAACGTTCACTCTTCTGTCTCACGTTTTTGAAGGATGTGCACGTTGAGCTACGCGACAGTATCTTGAAGGGAGAGGGGTGAGGGGACTATGACAAGTCTTTCCCAGGACAAACGTAGCTTTAATGATAGACATTATGACATGGATGGTGGTGGGGGGAGGAGGGGGACTAGACTGATTGTCGGACATTTCTCATAGTCTCCTCTAACTCAACTGCCTCGACGGGGACGAAACTATTGATTTTAAGATTGTTTCTTGTCCATCACACACACACACACACGTATGAGCACACATATGCGAAGGTCTTATGACATCACGTGAGGGGTCCCCAAAGTGACAATCGAGAAATGACTTCCGTCAAAACTGTTGCCCTGTATTTTTTCCACACTGGAAGTTATATTTACCCCAAACGGGGCAGGGTGTAAAAATGAGTCAAGTCACTGAAATAGACAAGAAGGGGATTTTATTTTTAGCGGTTTATATTATATGTGACATGAAATATTTAGTGACATGATGTGATAAACGTTTTAGTGCATTTATGGTAGATGAAGGGGCTAGGTTGGGTAAGGTGGCACACAGAGCTTATTATATATATTAAAACCATTAAATAGGGTTGGGGGGAGGGCGATTGGAGGGGGGGATTGGTTAGCGAATATTAAATCCAAATAAATAATGGTAATTATAAAAATTATAAATAAATATTTTGGTAAAATTTTCAGATCATTGAATTCCAAGAAATATAATATTGAAGTATTAACATACCAGGTCTACAGCAGACCAGACTTTAGTTACACCCTCAAACACTAAGCGCTGTAGTCGATAGATGAGTAGTGCTAGGCGTGTAGTTGAATTGTAAGTGTAATTGTAGCTGTAGTAGAGTGTAGTTGTAGTGTCAGTGTGAGGTTAACCTGTGAAGTAAGTGTAGTTGTATTATCAATATAGCTGTAGTGTTGTATTGTTAGTGTATTTGTAGGGTTAGTGTATTTGTAGTGTTAGTGTGGTTGTAGTGTTAGTGTGGCTGTAGTGTTAGTTTAGCTGTAGCGTCAATGTGAGTTTAAGTTGTAAAGTAAGTGTAGTTGTATCAATATAGTTGTAGTGTCATTGTCTTGTTAATATAGGTGTAGTATTAGTGTAGATGTAGTGTCAGTGTGGGGTTTAGTTGTAAAGTAAGTTTAGTTTTAGTATAGATATAGGAGTGGTGCCGTTGTAATGTAATGTTAGTGTAGTTGTAGTTTCAATGTAGTTATAATGGCTAAACTGACCTACAAATGATTTCATAGATTCAATGAAGTTTTAGTGACCAGCTAGGTCTAGACAGTAAAACTACACTTACACTATACTCAGAATAGTTTTTGACATCTCCTTAAGAAACTTTGAGATAGCAAAATCTTTCAGAGCTGGTTGAATAAAAGTTTGAAGGCGAGATGTCTCAACGTTCTCGCCCATCTCTCGAGGCCTCCAATAGTGTTAGCTTATGCTTGTGGGATAATATTGCTCCATCTGTAACTTAGATCCTTTATACCCCTGCGTCCTGCGAGCAAGGTGGGGTCGAACCAGAGGTAATGTTTCATTCTCTTCTTTCCATCACTCTGTCACCCGTCTGTCCATCTACCCTGGCTCTACGTCCGTCCGTCCGTCCGTCCGTGCGTCGGGGCGGACGTCGCTAAATAGCGTCGCTATATTTCACGTGTCAAAATGGCGTCTTACCTTCTCCATCAACGTCAAGCTATCAATCGTTCACTCCATTGCATTCATAGACACACACACACTCGAGGAAAATAGAGCTCATTTACCTTGGGAAAAGAAGGTCTTAAGAATCATCATATCAGTTGAAATATTTTTTCCCCTTCCGTCAGTCTTACTACCCGTCCGGAGAATCCGCATTTCAATCACGCTAAAGAACATGCTTCAGGGTTCTAATCTCGGTCGGGTGTACCAAGGGTGATGTTTCCTAACTTTTTTCACTCTCCCTCCACGCAAATGTGGATACACTTTCTCTAAATTCAATCTTCCTCATATCTAAAACATTATAGTAACTAATACAAAATGCATATAAACCTATCAGGCAGTAAGACACGTAGCGGGGATAAAAAATACTTTAATGAATCATTAATGGGATGAGATAGATATAATTTAGACAAAATGTTTCTACATTCTAGTGGAAAGTGTGAGAAACCATTTAGGAAATACTCGTTCTCTACTTCTGGTCGGTATTTGAACCCCGATATCGCTATCACCACAAAATAAGATTGGACTAGACAGCCATTCTGTTTTTTCCCCGATATGGGTTGGTTGAAAATGACATAATCAAAACTACAAGACTTGCTTTTTAAACCATAAAACCTGTTAAGCTCATTATCAAACAGCTGTGATATCATCGAAAACTATTTTAATTTTTAAAAACTCTACTCAAAGACTTTTACGTACTGTACATGCAAATTGAAATAAATCCATATTTTAATCATAGTTTTTCCTATCGACATTTTAAACAAAAATAGACTTAAATCCTTTTTTTATTGCAACCGGTATTTGAAATTATTTTTTTTCCTGCTTTTTCATTCTTTAGGTATCCCTTTCCCCTACTTCTGAAACTATTTCTTTCCCCGCTCTTAGATTCAAAATGTACAATTTTGACATTTTTTTGTGTTTCCCCTGTCATATTTTTGTATGGTGCTGGTTGATTGATGAATATTGATTGTTTGTTCACGTTGTTTCTGATCGTTAACTTCACTTCCGTCAGTCTTTTGTTGAGTTGCTTTATTTGGGGGGAAGTGGCGGGGAGTATTTTCTATTGGCTCCAAATACTAAGGTGATATTCTTACAGCGAAAATAATTATATAGGCCTACTTATTTTTAGTTTGTTGATGATTAAATATCCAATATGGATAGATATTAGAGAAACAATTAATTTTGTTTCGTCAAAAAATAGATATTACATTATGAAGACCTATAAAATGGCATTTTAGAATATATAGCTCTAAGTAGCTATTTTTAGGTCACCACCTATTTAAAAATAGATACCCTCATTATTATTATTAGCACCGCGTCTTACTACCCGTTCGGGTTATTACGCACTTACGCTAATGTGTAATGGTAGGGTGATTGTGAGATGAAATGAAGGACCTACAGTTTAACGTGGAATCCGAACCACGGTTCCAGATACCCTCATACTTTAGTATTTAAAATTATGACATTTCTGAAGTTTCAAAACCTTTAAACAACCTTCACATGTCAAAGAAATTTCTTTTGTGAACCTATTAAGGTGGAGGAGGGTTTTATTTTCATTTATTTGAGGTATTTAACGTGCAATTTCTGAACCGACTATTAATATCAGCATATGACTTATAAACTAACTTAATTCTAGAACAGACACAAAATCCTATCCCGGTCGTTAATTCATCACTTTAAAAGGATAAACTCACAATTCACCCATGATAAATTTTACGGCCATTCCAGGGCTCAAACCCTGGATCACTAGCTTAGTAGACAGACACACTGCCGACTCAGCTAACGTGTTGGAAGTGGGAGTGTAAGGAACGCGAGAAAGGGCTAGGATTTTTGCAGTTTTTATAACAAAACTTTTTTTTTAAATAAATAAAATATTACTCCAATGAAACATAGTCTAATTTTCCTCACATGGTGATATCAACATTTCTTAAATATCTGTCAAAGTTGTCCTGGAATTTAATGACAGCTTTTTCTCTCCATTTAAAAGTTTGTCATCTAATGCCTCTATGCTTATGATGGATACTCAAAAACCGTTGATATCACCATGTGTCTAAAATTAAACTCTATGTTTCTACTGGAGAAATATTAGATTCACTATCCCCCCAAAAATTATATGCTATAAAAACTGCAAACATACTTATCTTTTATTGTGTCCTTTAAACTCTCACCTTAAGGACGTTGTCCATCCATGATGTTACGGCAAGTCAAAATAGGATTTCCCACGTTAATGTATTTATGTTTTATTAGGCAAGTTACAAAATTTAAACAAAAACTATAAATTCTTAACTAAAACAAAAAATTGCCTTTTACTGTCATACATATTATCTTGATTTTTTTTAGTCAACGTATTTTTTTTAAATAATCTACAACTCTGGTTATTTGGTTTATTCACTAAAAGGAGCTGTAGGAATCTTCCTACCAGGATGTAGATTTAAACATTCCTTGTAAGCAAATGTCTATTTAGAATAGGAAACAAGAAAAAAGGTAATTTTAAATTGCAAGTAAGTGCTGTCCAGGCGCGAATAGCAGACTGAGTGAGTGAGTTGTCAGCAAATGAAAAGTGTTGAAACAGATAAATAAGCAGCCTCGCAAGCTGAGCTGCTCACTTTCTTTCCTATCTTTCTTTTTAGTACAATAGTGTCTTGGGATAATACTTTAGAGTGCGTCAAGTTATCCAACCAGCTTTGTAAAATAGTTTCGAATTCACCAAGTAGATGACGTCGTCAAAATACGTAAATATATTAAATTTCCTTAAACCATATTTTAAGAAATAATAGTATAACTTACATGAATAAAAGTTTAAAAAAAATGCATTCAACTTCCAAAGCAGGATCTTTTCGGTTTGATTTGAACTCAAATTATTGGTTTTACTAAATGATGTCTGTAACAGTCAACGTTTGGTCTATAGTTTGATATTAGTGTTCCTCCTGAATAGTTTCTTGTTCGGCGAGGAGGGAGGAAGATTGGGAAAGATAAGTGAGGTTAATAAAGCAAAGGAAGAGTGTAAGACTGGCCATCCTTCAAGGAGCAACCTGACAGCCACCGCTGACTGTGTTTTGTTTGTGTCACCTCGCCCCGTCGCTGTTCTGTTGTTCGATTCTCCCCCCTCCCCCACTCTCCGCCTCAAACCTCCTCTGTAACGCGACTAGTCGCCAGAGAGAATACAGACGGCCGAATTATGAAAATGAGTCCGGAGTTGAAGCTGAGCTTCGCCATAGAGAAAGGAGATATAGTGTGGGAGGGGTAAAGAGATGAACACTAAGGGGAGTTAAAACAAGTGAGAAGCCGAATGTGCACTTTCGATTCTCTTTTGTTATGTGGTGAAGCGCGGGAGGGACCACGCAGCCATCTTGGATTTGGGTGTCGTAACTCTCCGGAGGATTCAGACGTCCAGTTTGAATGACCTGGAAGCACCAAAGACATTTTGATAGACATAAGACTCTCAACGTTACGGGTTTCCAGACGGTATGAAGATCTGAGGAAAGGAACCTTGTTTTTATGAGTTTATCTAGTTTGGCTTGTGTAAATGAAGAAGACAGTCAAGAGAATGAGTGCCTGTGTAGCTATCTTTGTTCTTCAGGAAGTCGACGTGAAAAATAATCTCAATGGTTATTTACAATATTAAACATGACTTGCATTGTTAAATTGATTAATAGGCTATGATGAGAAGTTTGGTCTTAAGATAAAGTACCGATGAAAGAATATTTCCAGTTTCTGACAGATTCTTCTTGTAACTATTACGTGACAGTACC
This sequence comes from Timema monikensis, assembly GCA_902151445.1. NCBI lineage: Eukaryota > Metazoa > Arthropoda > Insecta > Phasmatodea > Timematidae > Timema > Timema monikensis. Next base: position 33,832 of record CABFVZ010003656.1, on the reverse strand, counting down.
TTCGAAATCCCAAATTAATTGATCTTACTAGATACACATGTTGTCCTAACTGGCGATATACCTGGCCTGAGTTGAATGTGGTAACTAGTGTTGGCTGGTTGAATGAACAATAATCAGTGGCTTGATCAGAGATGAGATGCAAGTTGATCAATAATCAGTGTCTCAAACCTCATTTAAGTTGCACCACTAACAATTAGGAGGTGATTATCACTCAAATCTTTGGTCAAGCTATAGCTCATCTACGGAAGGAGATTTTGTAAGTGACCGCTAACAGAAGGTTATTTATTGCAAACTTTGGCTTGAAGTCACTAATGTCAACCTATTTGGAAATATGATACCAAAGACATATTACCAAGTAAATACATATACAACCTTTAGGTCATTTCACAATAAACTTTTACAAATAAGTGCTTTTTACAGTGTTACTATGTTTGTTTTACTTGATTATTTGATCAAATCTATACTCAGGTGATCGGAGATTTTGACCCCTAACTAACTTTGTTTCAACTCAAACTTTTCTTGAACTATAATCAAGCTTATTGACAATCCTGTGGTTGAGGAATTAATATATCTGTACTAATCAAAATATGATCATAATAATATGGATAAATTATGCAAAATACTTTATGGAATATTACGAATGCTTATGAATTTTAAGTCCTACTCTGTTATATATCAAATAAAACATAAAAATGGAAAATGAGAGAAAAACTTATAAATATGATTATATCTATATCTTACATATTAATTCGTGGAACAGTATCCTAACAATTTCAAGGACGATGCATTGTGAATTAATAATGCCAAAGTAATAAATGAGGGCGTATGACCCGAACAGAGAACTAATATTCGGTTAAAACACATAATTTGGAACAGCTCATATATTAAATATTGTGTCAAACTTTATGTCCCAAAAGGGGTTCCTCAAAATATCGGGACAACATTTTGTTTTGATACACCTCCACCTCCTTCCAACACATCGCCAGACTCAAGCAAGCAGACAGAAAGATGTACAGTTGAGAGCTTTGTGTGCCAAGTTTACTGCTTCGCAAACATTTAGATGTCGCAGGATTTACGGGTGCGTCCTCGGTTTAACCTCTTTCCCATAGGAGCGCCCCCAAACCTCCCACATCCACGTACTCCTGAGAGACGCCAATCCTTCCTGTTAGAGCGTCTAGACCCGCCCGTCTTCCACTTACGATATCAGACTAGCTTCACTTAAGGTGGGGATGCAGGAAAGGCGAGAAAAGATCAGTATTCTAGAAGTTTCGATCAACATTTTTTTTTTGTCGAAATAAATAAAATATTGCTCCAGTAGAAATATTAAGTTTAATTTTCTTCTCATGGTGATATAAACAGATCTTAAGTATCTGTCATGAGAATAGTGGAATTTGATGACAAACGTTTTGAATGAAGAAAAAAGTTGTCATTAAATTCCAGAACTCTCTTGACAGATATTCAAAAACTGTTTAGGTCACCATGTAAAGAAAATTATACTCTATGTTTTTACTGAAGAATTTTTTTTTATTTTGACAAAAAAAAAGTGATGTTGTGAAAACCACAAACACACCTTTTCTCGGATCTTATATACTCCCCACCCCCTTAAACGCTCTAAGCGACGACTGAGGGGACATATGGACAACTTGAGGCAGGAAAATAACGTTCTAAATTCCCGTTTAATGGCTATTATCAAGGCCCAGATTTTGATGACATATCTTTTTTATTTCAACACACTCAAAAGTACATCCCCTGGCTATAGAAATGTATATAGAAGGCTAATATAAAGTTTTTTTTGTCCTTTTTTGGCATTTTAGAATTTTGAACTATATTTTCTTGGTTTGTGCAATGTTTAAGCATTTTTTAGTCATTTTAAGGCATATGTCTTGAGTAAATTTATTTTTAAATGCCATGGATCATTTATGCATAAATATCCCAAACAATTTTTTAAGCCCATTTGTCGGAATGGGAAGATAATTTAGATAATGATCTATGTATCCTCTTTGCTTGCCTGATTGTAAAATACACATTCCTGGTGAAACACTGCAACTGTGGTGGAGAGGGTTGCGTTGGGTAGGGGTATCTATTCCTTCTGAAGCAGATATGTGTGAATCAATATTATATTAAATAAAATACAAGAGTTGAGTTGTTAAAGGCTTTTCACTGTGTGTATATGTTTTAGATTTTATTTGTAAAGTATTTGTTTAGTCATGTGCATTAATTAAAAGCTTATTTTCAAATTTGTAGGTCATTTTTGGTAAATTTGAAGTTTTTTAAAAAAAAATACTTAATTTAATAGGTCATTTAAAAATCTTTAGGCTATTAAAATCCAAGTCCGCACCCTTTTTTTGACTTTTTTTTAACATAAGTAAACTTTACTTTTGAGTTGCACAGTTTTTTTTAAATATTTCAATTTTAATTATATTTTCATAAAAAAAAGTTATAGATATGACTAGTTGTAAAGATGTTTTTTAACTGAATCGAGAGTCGCTGCGTTATTTTATAGCTCGTGATCTTAATTGATCCCACATAATTATGTAGCTGACGATTCTCACTCGTCCATAACAGACTCTGCCTTAAAATATGAGTGAAGAATGGTCCTGGACACTGGACGATTCCCGGATAGCACAGTGGTTAAGTTAGAACATTGGAAACCAAGCTAAAGGTCCCGGGTTCGATTCCTGTGTCCAGGTGTCATTTTTAAATTTAAATAAGAGATTGTTTTTACATTATGTCCATGTGAATATAATCAATTTCTATTGCAATAAAGTTTATTCTATTTAATATTTTGAGTGGGTATATTTAGGTTTAGGTGTAAGTGAATTTTTTGGGTGAGGTGCCCACGGCCTTTATCGGATTATTAAAGGGGTTTGTGATCCAAAAAAATATTACGAACCATGGCCTTACACGGAAGCAGTTTATATATATTAAAACCACTTGCTGTTTAGTGGGAAGAGGAGGTAGGTGTATACCGCTCTTTCCCCTCTCCCTGGTTACACCACTGACGCAGGATGCAAAAAGCTCTCCACACCAGAGACTGAGATTATCACGGACTACTCCGACGAGCACGTATCAGGTTGAGCGCCCCCAAAAGTCCCTCGGGACTTCACCCCACCCAACAATTCGGTTGCGGTCTTCATTAAGGACGAGGATAATGTGTTCTCTTTGAGAGAGAGTTTGTTGTCTAAGCAATAACCAACGAACCCTTCCTTTCTTGACGATCACTCCCTCACCCCCCTTGTCGTCATGTCCTCCGAGGGGCACCCTACAGCTCCCCAGGTGAATGAGTCTCGGTCGAACGAGACTTTCAAGATCTTGTACCACTCCGCGCAACAACGGTACAGCAAACACACGCGACTCCTCCAACAAGAGATGTGACATGGAAATTTTGTTTTATTTTGGGAAATTCTCCTTCTAATAATTTCCGGTAAAATTGTCCAACTATTTATTCTATTAGAAACAAATGCGATCGAGATAGGATATATATATTTTGACACTCCAGTTTAAGGACGTTAACACCAGAAACAATGGCAGCAGTCCAGTTCACACACTCAAGTATCGATTGCACTGCTTGGTGGTTGAATGTATCACTAACGTCTGGTCTGATGTAGAACAGATATGTTAACACTACAAAATGTATAGACAAAGACTTTACGAAAACATCCCTTTCCCTCGTGATTTAATGATCTGAAATTTTCCGATTGAAAACTCACCGTAAAATTTTCATCTATGCCCACAAAGTTGGTTCACTCTTTTGATAAACATTTTGTGCGTTCAGCTACAGTAAGATTCTGTTATAAAAAAAACCATTTTTTTAACTGTAGTAAAACAATTTTCATATATTCATACATCAAGTCATGTGATATGCATCTGTCACTTTTAATAGATATCAATTTCAAATAACAATAGTAATATAGTAAAACGTTATAAATTTTTATTTTTTTAAAAGGTCTTTCTTACGAAAATGCTACTATAGATTATTATTTTTATAAATTCAAGGGGATGAACCTCTTCCTCTGGCTGAGGGGCTGAAGAGGTCAACAGCAGGTCTGGTCTAGGAGGCACTGGATCGAACCCAGGCAGTAACAGAAATAATAATAATAATAATAATGGTTATGTGGTTCCCTTAGCACCACGTCTTACTAAACGTTCGGGTTTTATGCTTATGTACTAATTACTCTAATGGTTTTAAGGATGAGTAAGGTTTATCTATAGGAAGTGTACCCAAATTTGTGAGGAGGGATAGTTGAAAACCATTTCAGAAAAATCACCCTCAGTGTACACCCGACCAAGATCCGAAACAAGATCTTCCCGTCATCGGTGGTCTAGTCGACTACGAGATTTAGCGCCTTAGAACATACTACGCCACATCGCACAGGCGCGGACGAATCGTCTAGAGACATTCATCCGCACTTTAGCGGTGCGGCACGGAACGGGCCGACGTAGTGTAGCCGTAGCTGTTATGGTTCTGTTTCTGGATAGTACATTCATTTCTTAGATTAAGCTAACTTTTAAGGTGCGGCTGAAGGGAGCGCAAGTATTTTTAAAGTTTTTATAAAATTGAAATTTTTTGACCAAAATAAATCAAATATTTCTCCAGTAGCAACATAGAGTTTGGTTTTCTGCACTTGCTAATATCAACAGATCTTGAATATCTCTTGAGGGTGTCCTGGAATTTTGTCAAAACTTTTTCTTTTAATTTAAACAGTTTTGACAAAATTCTAGGACACTCTTGACAGATATTCAAGATCTGTTGATATCAGCATGTGCAGAAACCTAAACTCTATGTTGATACTGGAGAAATATTTGATTTATTTTGGCCAAAAAAATGTAAAACTATATTATTATTATTATTATTATTATTAGCACCGCGTCTTACTACCCGTTCGGGTTATACGCACTTACGCTAATGTGTAATGGTAGGGTGATTGTGAGATGAAATGAAGGACCTACAGTTTAACGTGGAATCCGAACCACGGTGGAGGCCTGGCATTCCCCACATTCACAAGATGTCTTGTCAGAGGTGAAGGAAGGGTTTGGTAATCAGATAAATCTGTGCCGGAACCGAGGATTGAACCCCGGCCGCCAGCACAGAAGTCTGACACCTTACCCCTAGACCACTAGGTCACCTACAAGTAAAACTATAAAAACTGTAAAATTACTTACGTTCCCTTCTGCCGCACCTTAAGTCACGTGCTGATAACAAACTGTGCTTGATTCCTTTGTCTAATTAAAATATTTATTGATGTTTTATTAAAGGGAAACCTGTATTGGTGGGAATACGAACAAGACGTCAGACTCATGTATCTTTGTATGCCATTGATGAAAACGTCTTGCTCAAATCACATTAGATTAAATTGAACGTAGTTTTTCCTCCTAGTTGGTTTTAATAACACTGCTTCCCCGCAAATATGGGTAAATTACCTCGATGATTTCCCGCTCTCCCTCCACGCAAATATGGGTACATATTTTCAGAATTACTCTTTCCTCTTTCCTACCCAACTCCTCCCAGGTAGCCGAGATATTGCCATTCAAATGCTGAGGTTAGTATTGATAAAACCTTTAATAGTACAAGAGTTTGTTGTTTACTGCAATGGACAAAAAACTATCTTCTATGATCCTATACAGTTATAGATTTGTAAACAAGGTTTAAAAGTTGAAATTATCCATTCTGAAATGTCCACTTATTTAGGTTGATCGTCAAGACCCAAATGTCCGGTAGATGAAAGATAACCGAAATAGGAGCATAGAATGAATCTCTGTGACTAAAGATGCCATTTAATAAGGGGGATCACAACACAAATTGTACTGTCATTTGTATTTTCCTCCTCCCCTGTTTGTTTTCCTACTGCCGGACAGATACACTCAGAATTATAAGCCCGATCGGTTTCTGGGTATTTAGAAATGTCTGCCCAACTATTTTAGCGTCTTAAATGACGTATGCCATCTCGTTTTACTACCCATCTGGACTCTTCGAATTTAATTACCCAAATGGGGGTGTTAATTTAAATTTAAAGGGTAGAACTTATGTACCTGCAAATGGTGTGATGAAGACATGTAATACCATTTAATGGAATACCGCCCTCTGTGACGCTGACCGTGATTTGAACCCCGATCCACCCGTCACCAGCTTATCCAGTCCAAAGAAGAGTGATGCGTTAGACCCTTATACCTACCACCAATGGGTGAGCTACCGGTGTTGAATCTTTCTTAGGCCTATACATCTGTTTTGCTCCAAGTCTGTCGTATTTTGTCCCAGGAAACGGAGGTAGTATTAAGATAACAGGTTAACTTTTGCTTACTTTTTAATAAAGTGTAAAGTGGTGAACAAACAACTGGACTAACCAGTGTAACCCCTTCCCCCCCTTTTCCATGTCCCTCCCCCTTTTGAACAACAAACTAACTTTTCACGTTCCATCTCCTTTATTCGTTCATACTGCATGCTTGGATGGCGTCATCTTCGCTGTATTGCAAATTGCTTAACAACAACTTTTGACATGATTGCTAGTTGAGACTCCTTACAAGCAAAGTTTTATTTGGATAACGAGGGGGACTGGGGGGTGATTGCAACGCATGTAAAAGGGGCTATCAGGACCAGTACTATACAGTTATAGCGATAAAATACTGACAACAAAAAAGTTAACATATTTAGAAAAACAAAAAATGGTGTTATCTTGTTATATAATTTCCACGAGTTGTTGAAATTTGAGAAGTTTTCCTTTTTAGTGGTACATTTCTTGGAGCTTAAAACTAATAGAATTTCTGAGAACCCTTAAATATGTATGTTTTTTTTATCCACGTTTTAGTACCCGTTCGTATTTTACAGATACATTAATTACGCTAATAGGATGAGTAAGGTTTAATTTTAGAGAAAATGTACCAGCATTTACGTAGAGGTTTGGGGAAGGAATAGGAAACCATTTTCCTTTCTATCACTACCAAACTTGACCTGAAGGGACTGACAAGAATTAGTTCACTTGTTCACCGATGTGGGAATTGAATTTATAAAATGCTTCTACATCTCACCAGTTCTTAATTGTATTTATTAAAAAGTTAAACTAAAAACCATCAGTAGATTATTGTTTGGAGAAAAAATAACTTAAATAAAACAAAAATATATGTACTGCTACAGTACAATTTTTAGAGTAAAGGCTTTAACTAACAGCTAGAAAAGTCATAAGATGTACTTTAGAGTATTCATACGGCAAGTCATGATCTTCAGCTGTCACTTTTGGTAGATATTATCAATTCATATAAAATAACTCTAATTAAATAGTAATATTTCATCAATTTACCCACATAGGTGGTCAAATGGGTCAAGGTGTCACCCTCGCAATGGATGGGACTGCCAATGATGGGGAGAACGGGGTTTGAATCTGATCGGGTGTACTGAAGATGATTTTCCTAAATAGTTTTGTACTCTCCCTTCATGAAAATGCGGGCACTTTTCTTCTAAGTTAAACCGTCTTCAACCGTAACACATTAGCATTATTAGTAGGCTAAATAAGCGTATAATCCGAACGGGTAGTAATAAGTGGTGCTAAAAAAACTAATAAAATTTTTGTTGCTAAAACATAATATGTTTACATTTTTAAAAGGTTATTTATATGAAAATTGGACTGTATATAGGAAAAGGTTTCAATAGAATGATACACTTGCTTTTATTTTATATGTGGGGATAACAAGACAAAATTGGTTAAAATATATGTTTAGCCCCCTTCATTTTGATTTCAATTTCATTCTCCTAAAACCTTCTCTCTCTTTCTTTCTCCCTTCTTAATCCAAAACATATCGTGTTATTGTGAGCCAAAAAAAAAATATATGGCCTTACAATTGAATCCCAATTTAATTTACGTTCAACTTCCTTTGAAACGTGCGCGAAAATACGCTAGACTTTGTGTATTTCCTGTTACAGTAACATTGTCATTCTCTTTGTGTTGTTTAGTTTGTTTTTTTCTCTCCAACCCCCCTCTAAATATGACCTCTCTTAACATCCACGGTTGTGACCCTCATAAGACCACCCCTTTTTCCCCCCTCCCTACTAACCCGTAAAACAAGCCTGTACCGGTTCCTTTTAGTGGCCCTCCTCCAGCCATTACTTGAAATTGAAACAGAAAATAAACAGTATGTGCCCCCGGGCTAAGGTGACATTGGCTTCTTTCCGGGCTCATCACATTCCCTACCGGGCACAATCTACACTTGAAGTACCGACAAATTGTCTGACGTGGGGAAATGGTTTCTTAACGTCATGGTTTTGCGGTATAGTCGGCTCTCGTACGGAGAATAGTTTTTATTAAAAGAAGAAAGAGAAGGGAATGTAAGCATTTATACTTTTTTTTATTTTTTTATTTTTTACGTGCACTGCATCTAACTGTCCATCCGGGCTATCCACATTATTACACTGATAAATAAATACCATGATAGGGTAGAGATGAGTAGGGTAGAACATCAAAAGAAACGTACCCACGTTTTTGTGGAGGTAGAGCGGGAAATAATTTAGGGGAAAGTGCCTTCAGTGCATCCAGCTAAGATTAGAAACCTAGACCTCTTCGATACCGAGAAAATAAAACCAGACAAGGTGGCGTCGTAATCCACGTGCCCACAGATACGGGCTAGTGATTTATTATTATCACTGCTTCTTACGACGCATTTGGGGTACACGCTAATGGGTTTAGGATGAGAAGGTCGAATTTACAGGAAGTGTACTTGCATTTGAATGGAGAGAGAGCGTGAAAAATCATTTAGGGAACAAACACCCTCAATACACCCGACTGGGATAACCCCAATTTTCCTGTCATCGGCAGTCCAGTCTGTTGCGAGAGTGACGCCTCATACTATGCCGCCACCGAAGCGGATCCCCCTTCAGTGGTCGAATGGTTTGAAGTATCAATCTCACAATAAACTGGATTGCCGATGAAGGGGATATCGAGATTCAAATCCTTGTCGGGTGTACTGAGGGTCATTTCTCTCAATTTTTTTTTTTACTTTCCATTCACGCAAATTCGGGTACACTTTCTCTTAATACAACCTTAATCATCCTTAACACGTAGCACATTCTAGTATAGGCCCTTAACAGATAGTAAGACACGGTTAAAAAAAGAAGAAGATACTGATAACCTGAACGGGAATAAATAGTAAGGTGCACGAGTTAAATTCGTTTTAATAAACAACAACAACAACAACTAATGCCCACATATACAAGGCAGTTTCATTTTTTCAAATTATTATCTGTCTAATATCCCGTCTCTCACCAAATGTAGAACGGAATGGCTTCTAATTTGTCGCACACACTGACAACTGTTGAGCGCAGCCAACTAGATGAAGGATCATTAGAAAGACAATGTCAACGTTCCTGTTCTTTCCCCTCTTTCATTGACCCCCTCTCCCCCTTCCCCCTAAGCCAACCATTCGACAAGCAAGCGCCGCATTAGACATGTCAATACTCATTTGTCCGTGTCATTCATTTTTTTTACACTTATATTTTGCTGAATTGAATTTTTTAACGATTTCTATTGGTTTATATATATGATATTACAAAGTCGTAATGATTAATCCGTCAACTAAAAAACTCCCGAGAGAACAAGAAAGAAAGAAAATATATGCATGTTCTTTTTTATAAATACGAGTATATATCAATTAGGATATATCATATTGTTCATATGATAGCAACCATTTAACGAAATAACGAAAGATTTCAATTACTAATCCTACCACCAATAGTTTATGTATGAAGAGTGTTAAAATGCTGTCTGTACGCTGGTGTTGAAAAATATTTTTCCATCATAAATTGAATTTAATTAAAAATACAAACTATATTATGAATACATCAAAACAAAGTTTTCCTTCCAACTTAAAAATGTCTAGCAGACATATTTTAATCTTTAGCTCCGCATCTTACAACCTCTTAGTGTTTTATGGACATTAACTATTTACGTTGATGTGTTAGGAACGAAGAAGGTTGAAATTATATTATGTGTACCCGCATTTGCGTGAAGGGAGATTGGAAAGTTATTCAGGAGAAAATACACCCGATTGTTATTCGAAACCCGATCTCCCCGTCATCGGCAGTCTAGTCTATTTTGGGAGTGACACCTAACCAGTGCTTTCAAAAACTTTTTAAAAACTCGAACTAATTTTTATAACGATAAATTTTCATCCTAGTTAGATTTAATGGATATGAGGGGAGGGGGAATATTTTAATTTAATTATTATTTTAACTACGGGCTTTTAAAAAAATTATTAAATATAAACTTTTCAAAAAATGTATACATTTCTGATTATGAGGCGTGTTCGGAGGGTGTTCTTGATAATGCTGGCAACAGGCATGGACTTGAAACTAGTTGCCTTGTTCAAATTAAATTGAGTCTTTCAACACATCCTATCAGCACCTTCATCTTCTTTCCTTGTTTGAGGTCATCCATCAGGTGCATTTGGGGCCTTCCTGATTCCTTTATCCCTTCCACCTTTCCTTTTATGACGTCACTCAATAAGGAATTTCTTCTCATAATGTGATCCATACAGTTGGCATTGTAACGTTTAAAGAACTAACCTGATATATTAATGTTTGTAGACCACCATTAGGTTGACATTTGATACAACGATTGAATTGGGTCCAAGTTTGCTGTTTTGTATTATAATGATTAAAAAGGGATGATATCTTATTTTAGAAGTTAAAAGTTCTGGTGTTTTATAATTCTTTTTAATTTTAAGTAGATAAACAGTTTTTTTTTCTAGATATTTCACACGTTGTAGATTTTAATAAAAGCCCGACTATTACGTTATATGCATGATAATTCCCGACACGTGAGATTTAGAACACAGATTAAGATGTCATAGACTCTACCTACACGGCTCCTCGTTAGAAGTAAAGTGAAGAGATGCGTACCCTGAAGGGGTAGGCCTATATCTAGCGACATTTCCTTCTCGAAGGTTCCTAAAAGAAAAAAGGTGTGGTCATCCAGGTGCGTTTCTGTTCACAAAACTGTGTTTTCTTTTTAAACAGAGACGTAGAAGAATGTCACCATACCTGGCAACTTGACAGCTTAACACAAATAAATCTTACTATCCGCTCGCATTTATAATATCGTAATTTTGAATATAGATGTGAATAGTAAATTATTGAAATGTATAATACCATATCATTAAATCCTGGAAAGATTGAACGTGTGTGATATCCAAAAGAAATTAAATAATGTATCAGTTTACTATAAAATGCACTTGAAATTGAATACACAAAACAAATCATTTTTATATACAAATTGTTGCTAGTCTAGTCAAGGTTTGCCCTCGACCATACTTTCTCTCTTGAAGTTCCTTTGTTACATACATCAACAAAATAGGATTTTTTAAAGTGTCACACTAATAATAATTTTATTTCTTTATTATTGTTTTTATCTATTATCATTATTCAGAAAATCTTAGTTCTAAAATATTTAAGTTACATTATATTAAATTAATACAATATACTTGACATATTTAATTCAATATGTTATACAATGTAGACAACACTTGATTTAATTGTCATTATATTAAACATTTTATTAATACTCAATGTTTTAAATTATCTATTTCAATATTCATTGATCGATAATCCTTAATAGCATAGCAGTTATCCCTTGTTCTTTAACATTATTTAATTAAATCAATTTGATTTTAATTAAATTAACTTTATTTTATTTTTAAGAATACTGTAATTAAATCAGCCTTTGCTCTAGCTATTTTTTATTTCACAGGTCCAAGATAAAAACTTTAATATTCCCCTTTATTTCACAGTTAGATTAGACTACTCTTAATTAGTTTTGTTATTAATCTTATTGTTTTAATTTGTTTACAAAACACACCAGAAAATCTCATCAAATAACTTTAATTCCTTCCCTGGTATAGGTTATATGCTTAAACAAAATGAATTATATCGAATATTCTTTTACATTTTTTCACTGACGTAAACTCACCTAAATAAATTTTATGGGAAAATCCCTCCCATATATATATATATTCAACGACGTAGCTCACCTTAACTGGTGTATATTGGATCAACGACGAGTACTTCACCTTCAACTGGTGCACCTTCCACGAAGACAAGATATTAGACCTACGACTATAATTCATACCATTTACATACCTACAGTAGCCCCATGTCTTCTTTGGTGCTGACTGACAGCTCACAGCTGACTTCTGACAATCAACATTTAGGTATATACCTAAATTTTGACTGTCAGAAGTGACAACTGCTAAACACATGTTTTTGCAGATCATATGGGTCAACGTAGGGATACATAATTTGGTCTGGTAACTTTTCAAAGCCGTCAGCTGTCAGCTGTCACTCAGCACCAAAGAAGCCATGGGGCTACTGTACCTATCCACACCAAATGAATTGAAAACATAACCTCCTTTTCTTTAGATACCTTGTATTTATGATGGTACTTTACCATGAACAATCATTACTGGGTGTAGTAAATAAATTCATTTATTCATATCGATCACTTAGACCTGTCATAATATTTTCTACTAACTCTCTTTCAAAGATTATTAATTCTATTTCCATTCCTAGGCCTATAATTTTTTTTATAAACGTCAACATTTTTTATCATTATTATTAGGTTCATAACTTGACCATTGTTTGATACTGAGTTTAAATTCTATCTTTAAAATTTCCCGATTGATACAAATGAGTCGATCTTTTGAATATCATTACCCTTAAGATACTTTTAATGATTTACACTACTTTCCTACGATACATTTTGAGAAATAGTTATTATTATTTAATTAATCACATCTTGTCTACTGAAGATAACACAACTTATTATAGTAGCATCGAAATGCTTCCTTGTTAATACATTATTAATACAACACAAAGAATTCAATATTCATCCCCTTTGCTTAATACATTAGTAGTACTATTCAATATTCATAAAACCTTAAACTAGTTCATTTATTACCCTTATTTTATTAAAATTATACTTAAAATTTTACAATACTAATGATATAATTTAAAATTTATACATAGAAAAACTATTTTCTATTACAATATGGTCAGAGAAAGAGAGAGGGATAGAAAGAAGGAAATTTATCGTTATTATTTTTATTTTAAAAAATGCGAGATGCCTTACTGTCTATTATAGTTGTTTACTTCAAACTTACTTCTTTGTCAAAGGAACCCTTTTCTCTGAGGATCTAATATGATTGACAAGGGTTGTTCTCCGTCTCTTTTATTTTCTTCTCTGTTTTCTTTGTAACATAATATTTTCTTAGGAAATATAAAGTATTCTAATAACAATAAACCTGAGACGTATTTCAGTTACAAGGCAAGTGCGTTTCTTTTTATGTACAGATTCGGGTTTGAATCTGAACACCTATAAATTTGACTTTTTGTTACTATTACAAATTAAAATTAATTATATGAAACTTTCTTTGTAATGACATTACAACGAAATTTGGCAAGCGATTGTAGAATCATTGGACAACATCAATACGTATTAATATTATTATTATTGTTATTATTAGCACCGCGTCTTACTACCCGTTCGGGTTATACGCACTTACGCTAATGTGTTATTATTATTATTATTATTATTATTATTAATATTAATATTATTATTATTATTATTATTATTATTATTAGCACGGCGTCTTACTACCCGTTCGGGTTATACGCTCTTACGCTAATGTGTAATGGTAGGGTGATTGTGAGATGAAATGAAGGACCTACAGTTTAACGTGGAATCCGAACCACGGTGATGGCCTGGCATTCCACACATTCACAAGATGTCTTGTCAGAGGTGTAGGAAGGGTTTGGAAATCAGATAAATTTGTGCCGGGACCGAGGATTGAACCCCGGCCGCCAGCACAGAAGTCTGATACCTTACCCCTAGACCACCAGGTCACCAATTATTAATATTAATGTTATCGTTTTCTATAATAAGGCCTTAATTTAGTCAAATTGTAGTTACCTTTAATTTGTAGTGTAACTGGGTCTCGCACTAAATAAACATTATGATCGATTTGTTTTATAACTTCAAAAGGCCCCTTAGATAAAAGAAAGAATTTCTTTAGTTCTTTGTTCAGGATGGACGATAATTGATGTGATTTTACCAACACGAGTTGCCCTATTTCATATTTGGTAGGATTAGATTTCTTTTTATTATGATATTGAGTTCGTCTTTCTGCTGCACTTCTTAAATTGTTCATAGCCAAGAAAAGTTTTGTTTCTTTATCTGGTTTTGTCTTAAGTGGAAAATAAAATATTTCTTCTAGTTTTCTACCAGGTCTAATCCCTTTCATTAGCTCTAGTGTCGTACATCCGGTACTCTCATGATTTACACTATTTAAACAATTCTCAATTCTTGTCACATAGGACGCCCATGAGGCATTGTTCTGGTAGCAGAAGAGCCTTAAAAATCGTTCAATTTCTCTATTAGCCCTTTCCACGCCATTACTTTGTGGGTGATATACAGAGGTATATTTTACAACTATCCCTTCTTTTGCCATAACTTCACGCCGTTTTTCCCTACCAACTGTGAGCCATGATCTGATACTATTGTTTGTGGTTTACCTACATCATTTAAATATTATTATTATTAGCACGGCGTCTTACTACCCGTTCGGGTTATACGCTCTTACGCTAATGTGTATGGTAGGGTGATTGTGAGATGAAATTAAGGACCTACAGTTTAACGTGGAAGCCGAACCACGGTGGAGGCCTGGCATTCCCCACATTCACAAGATATCTTGTCAGAGGTGAAGGGAGGGTTTGGTAATCAGATAAATCTTTGCCGGGACCAAGTATTGAACCCCGGCCGCCAGCATAATCATCATTAAAATAGTTTTGGATTATTCTATCGGTAACAATCGCTGCAGGAAGTAGCCCTTCTGATTGAATAAAATTTTATATACTTGGTACAGATGTCTAAAACGACGAAAATATATTGCACACCCCTAACACTGGAAGGAAATGGTCCAAATAGATCAACAAATACTAGTTTAAGTGGCTCGTCTGTTAATATATTTTTCATCAAACCCTCATATTTAACATTTGGGATTTTACTTTTTTGACATGTATCACAGCTACGCAATTTTTTTGCAATTGTCTTGTACTTGTACTTGTACTTGTACTTGTAATTGTAAGCTAATAGAGTACATCACATATATATGGTAGGCTTTATTTAAAAGTAAAATTGCAAGTCAAAAATATAACAAAACAATGGGTGTAACATGGTAATAACAATTAGAATGAAAGCTTGTTTAATTAAAAATAAATAAACTAAATATACACAAATGATACAGTTTTAAAAAAGAGTGAAATATAAAGCAGATAAGAACATAAGTAAAATAATTTCATGAGATATAACGTGATTAAAAACGTAGTTAAGAGATAGTCATATAATATTAATTGATATAATTAGAACAAAGTAGCAGAATAATAAATTAAAAGATTAAATTTTTGTAAAATAGTTCAAACCAGTTAAAAACAAAAGTGGAAGGTTTGGCAATTTCTATTTGATTTTCCTATCCTGTTCACTAGTGGTATTTTTTTCTTTGTACTAACATCTTAAACTCTGAATCAGTGGCGTGTTTAAACACTCCTTGTGCTCGATATCGTGGGGACGTATTGAATATTCAAATTGTACTCCTGAAGTAACAATATTCATAGAGTTAATCTACCATGCAAAAGTTTGCATTTATTTATAAAAGTAAGAGCCTTATGACCAGCATATAAATTTGTGGGCCTCCCTTGGATGTTAATTCGGAATTGTTAGCACACAGATTCTATTGCTAATAGTTCCTTTTCTGTGATTGTCTAGTTTATTTCAGGGCCGTTTAACACCCTACTATCAAAGGCTATTGATTCTGTGATCACCCTGTTCGTCCAGTTGAAAGAACTCAGCACCTATTACTTTTTCTGATACATCTGTTGCGACGCACATTGGTTTACTTAAATCAGGCTGTTTTAACATTACTGTATTAATAAATCATTGTTTTATTTCTAGCATTGCAGCATCCTCTACTTCTCCCCAAAACCATTCTTCCTTCTTTCTAATTAATCGTAACAAGGGGTATACAAGATCAGAGTTATGTTTAATAATTTTTCTATAATAATTTATTAGTCCCAAAAATGCCTAAAGTTGTTTATTATTCCTTGGTGTAGGAAATTCTCTAATGGCTTTTGTCTTTGCTGGATCTGCTGAAATCCCACCTGAGGAAATTAAGTGACCTAGGAAATTGACCTCTTTGCATAAAATTGATGAATTATGTAAATTAACAGTCATCCCCCCTTCATGCCAAATGGTATTCTTTTAAAACAATACGTTCTTCCATCATACATAAATAACGTATATTTTCGTGATTTCTGTTCTAATTCCATTTGCCAGAACGGTGATGCAAGGTCTAGTGAGGTTAAGTATTGACATCCGTCAAATTTATGTATTAATTCGCTAGCAGAGGTGGGGGTTTCATTATCATTTATCACGATTTGATTTACTCGTCTAGCATCTAAACCATAGAGAAAGGAATAACACATTTATCTATGTCTAAACATAGTCAACACCCCCCCCTCCCCCCCATATTTTTTGTTTACAACCACTATTAGATTTATTATCTCTGAGCTACACCGCTCAATGATCTCCCAGTTCATCATGTGACTTAAAGTTTCTTCTACGTCCTGACGTTGACTGTATGGTACAGGATACAATCTACAGTTAAAGGGTTCTTGGTTCGAAACCTGTAATTGACACTTATAAAATTTGTTTATCCCTGGTTTTTTAGAAAATATATCTTTAAGCTGCCACATCACCTCAAGCAATTTCTGTTTGCGTTTAATAGAGGTTTTTAACATCTAGCCTATTTTTTCTTCTATTTCCCCCCGGGTATCTTTGGGTCATCTGAAGTTATTTGTCTAATCTTTACATTCTTTTCAACTATCAAAGAGCTATTATAATTTTTATTAACTATTCCTCTGATATGCATACATAACACACTCGATTCTGACTCTCATACAAATGGAACATGTGTATTATAGGATTCTTTATTAATTGATATTTGATTACTTTGAAAATTAACTACTGCATTTAGGCTGGCCATCCAATCTGCACCTAAAATTGCTGAAACATTAATACCTTCTAAAACCAAGAATATAATAGTTATTTCATTTCCCCCTATCTCTACATCCAATAATATCAGTTTTTTCACCTTTTTATTTTTAGTTCCTGTCGTGCACATAATGGTTACATTGCTTACAAGGAGTGTGGGAATAACTTCTTTGAGATTTTCTTTACACAATTGTTCATAGTATTCCCCTGAAATGGCTTTTATTTCAGATCCGGTATCTATTAGAAATTTTATAGCTCTTTCATTAATCTTACCTTCTATTTCCGGTGAAACGGCTTTGCTGTATTTTTTACGTTCAGTGCCTTCAAAAAGTAAATCTTCTTTTGGGTCACCCTGTAAAAAATACTGTTTATTTTCACATCGCAATAAATATCTTTTTGACAGTTTCCTAAAGTAGCGGCCCTTTCTTTAATTTGAGTGGATGTAATTGTCGGTCAACTCTATGACTTCTCTGACAATTTTTTTTGACAGTTTTGTCCTGTTTCTTCACTGACATTGACATTGGGATTGAGAAAATATCTACTCATTTGTTGTGGGTTTTCTTCTAGTTTTTCAAGGTCTATATGCCCATCAGCTGATCTATATGTTGACTACCATTACCTGTAAATTCTTTTCTTTGACTCACGTTTATTTTATCCCCTGGTGGTCTAGAAAAACCTCCCTTGTAATTAGGAAAAGAATAATTTCCCTTTTGATTAGAATTAGTGTAATTAGGATTAGAATTGTTTCCTGATTATTGGAATTTTCCCAAGTTTGAGTTCTCGGCTCCTGGTTCGATCTCTGGATAGGTCGTGCCTGGTTATTTCTACTGTCCCTATTTAATTGGTTTCCTCCATTTTGAAATGAGCTATTTTGTATGTGTGGCCTTGACCTTTCTCTCCTAGAGCGCTCGTCAACGATTTCTAGAAATTCTCTCATTTCAACGCTAGTTTTTACTCTAGCAGCTATAAGAGCATCTTGTATTCACGTGGAAAGTGATGCAACAACTGATTTACTAATCTTTCTCCATCAATAGGGATGTCCAAATTCCCTATCTGCATGGCATATATAGCCTATTGTAATATTCACACATAGGCCCTCTATGTGGATCATACCAGTCTGTAAAAATATATTTTACTAATTTGTCCTGCTTATACACGGACCAAAATATTTTACGGAATGGTATCTTTATTGCTTCATAGGATGTATATTCATCCTCGTGACTGTTCATCCACATTTCAGCTTCTCCTACTAGCTATGAATTAAAAATTGCTATTTTTTGCGCTTCGGTGAGCTTACTATTTTCAAAACATCTATCAATTTTTTTCAAAAATTGTACAGCATGCGCCCTATAATTATTTCCCCTGAAGGTGGTTACAGATTCCATTAATTGATTCTGGATCCCTGTACTGGGTAATACCAAGGCTCCAGCGGTAATTAGCGTCTCTTTTCCCACTATTTCTACATATTTTGACTTAGTCTGTTCTAGTTGCTGTCGCATTTGTTCGACTGTTTGTGACGTCTTGTCCACAGTCTCAGTCAAGTTGTCCTTAAATTTGTCCAATCGGTGGTCAACTAATTCCTGTATGTAAACATATGGTAATGTGTGTCCATCAAAGAGGTCATTTTGGAATCTAAGGTTATCATTACATACTTACTGCTCTTTTTTCAACAGTTGCAAATCGTTCTGTTAAATTGTGTACCTGTTCTAGAATTTTATTTGTATTTTTATCGCAACTTTCCTGAGTATTTTTTATCTTCAAGTTCAAGTTTAGCTTCAAGTTTTCCTTTGCATTTTTAAGTTTTTTCATCTGCTCATTCGTCTGCTTTTCTGACTTACTACATTTTCCCCTGAGCTTCTGTAGTTCGTCCCTTACCTGCGTTTGGTTATTTATAGCCTATTGTTGTATTTTCTGTAATTTTTTGTTAAAGTCGTTTTGTACTTTTTGAAATTTAGCCTGCAATTCTTGTTCTAGCTTGTTGAATTGTTCATTTACGCCCTTAAATTTGTAATCAAACTTTGTATTTAACTTATGATTATTTTCTTTTAACTCCTGACTATTTCTTTGTAGCTCCTGGCTAGTCTTTTGTAGCTCCTGGATATTTCTTCGTAGCTCCTGGCTATTTTTATCGAACCTATCATCCAATTTATGACTTAACTTTTCACTCTTTTCACTACTCTATTTAACTTGCTGCACTAACTGCATTAATAATGCATTGAGGTCATTTGCGCTGAGGTGGTTTGTTGAGCTATACCTTATATCTTTGAAACATTCTCCACCCCCCTTAAGTCTTCTTCTTTATGAGCTATTGGTTCAACTACTTTCTTAATTTGTTGCTCACTTTGTTCCTCATCAGATAGTTCTAAACAAAAATGTTCTCCTACCATTGGTTGGGAATATTGTTTTAGGAGGGGGTTATCTTCATTGCTGCTGCTACTACTACTGTATGTCTCTTCCATATTTAATGAAATATTTTGTTGATGACTTAGGTGAAATTCTTCCTGCGCATCTCACCTGACGTCTAGAAGCTTAAACCTTCTTCTGAAGCTACCTGGTTTGGAACGTCTTCTTCTGAAGCTACCTGGTTTGGAACGTCTTCTTCTTAAGTCACCTGGTTTGGAACGTCTTCTTCTGAAGCTACCTAGTTTGGAACGTCTTCTTCTGAAGCTACCTGGTTTGTAACGTCTTCTTCTTAAGTCACCTGGTTTGGAACGTCTTCTTCTGAAGCTACCTGGTTTGGAACGTCTTCTTCTGAAGCTACCTGGTTTGTAACGTCTTCTTCTTAAGTCACCTGGTCTTGAACGTCTTCTTCTTAAGTCTCCTGGTTTGAAACCTCCTCCTCCTTCATCTTCTTCCAAAGTCACCTGGTTTGGAACGTCTTCTTCCAAAGTCACCTGGTTTGGAACGTCTTCTTCTCAAGTCACCTGGTTTGGAACGTCTTCTTCTTAAGTCACCTGATTTTTTGTGTGTGGTGGTAATAAAGCACTTGAGTATTTTGTGGCCCTTTCACTGTTCTTTGAGCATTCACTTTCTCGGGTTGTTAACAAAGTATAATTTTATTAAATTAGTTTATCCAGCCCTCCACTTAGGGAAGCCATTATTGTAACGTTTAAAGAGCTATCCTAATATATTAATGTTTGTTCGCCACCATTAGGGTGACATTTGATATAACGATTGAATTGGCTCCAAGTTTGCTGTTCTGTATTATAATAATTAAAAAGGGATGATGTCTTATTTTAGAAAACAAAAGTTCTGGTGTTTTTTTATTTTTTTATTTTAAGTAGATAAACAGTTTTTTGCTAGATATTTCACACGTTCTAGATTTTAATAAAGCCCGACTATTACGTTATATGCATGATAATTCCTGACACGTGAAATTTAGAACACAGATTAAGATGTCATAGACTCTACCTAAACGGCTCCTCGTCAGAAGTAAAGTGAAGAGATTCGTACCCTGAAGGGGTATATCTAGCGACATTTCCTTCTCGAAGGTTCCAAAAAGAAAAAAAAGTGTGGTCACTCAGGTGCGTTTCTGTTCACAAAACTGTGTTTTCTTTTTAAATAGAGACGTAGGAGAATGTCACCATACCTTGAAACTTAACAGCTTATCACAAATAAATCTTACTACCCGCTCGCATTTATAATATCGTAATTTTGAATATAGATATGAATAGTACATTATTGAGATGTATAATTCCATATAAATACAGCATTTCTTATCAGAGTGGCTATATTTTGATTTACTCATCTTAGAATCTTTTCATTAGTTACAATTGATATTTCTATTCTTCTCCAGCGACACATCTCAAAGCTCAACAATTATTATCCTTTTTTATACACATGGTTACCCATTAATTGATTACATGGTAGCATAAACATATATATATATTAAATATGAATCGATGTCATATGATGCTAGCCAGTATTTTTAAGAATGTATTTTTTTTAAAAGGTTGAGAGTGGCTTACGATGAAAATAACTACACACTATATAATTTATATAACCCCGATATTCAGACAAGATTGAGCATTTGAAGAAAAGAAAAAAAGAAAAATCATCCCCTGTTATAACGCCCGTGATCTTCATTAGATCGCCCGACGAAAGAAACAAGCGCTAAATAACAAGATTCAGGCAATCCCTAAAAACGTCCTCATAAATCGTCAAATAAAGTTTTGTTTTGCCGCTTGCGTTGGAAAGGGCGGTAAAGGGTAAGGGGGAAGGAGGTGTCTCCGCAGCCCCATAATTCCTAAAGTTTTAATACGACGACAGCGTGAGGACAACATATCATACTAATCGCCTCACACTATCTTAATTGGTTCCAACTAGTTGTTAAAAAAAAAAAAACACGAGAGAGTGGATAAATTTCGCTGCAATTTCCCTTCTTGTAGACGTCCTAATAAGAAAGAGACAGAAGTGTTGCCCTTGTGATAAATGGAATCGGTTTGGATATGCCAGAAGAGGTTTAAGATGGAGGGAAAACGGGGGCGTTAGGGGGGTGGAGGGGGGGAAGTTGACAAAACGGATTTCCTTTACTCGTCGTGCCTTCGTTTCAAGTTCTCTCACCATCCCCCTTACTCCTCGGCCTCCTACATCCAGAAACAGACATGTTACATCTTATTCCATTAAGTCGTCGAGTTTTGGAAGCGAGTGTATGACTTTACATGACCGCAAAGCTTAGATCTAGAGGAGGTCCCTCCGTATCAAGGATTACTAAGATTTACTACTCAACGGTTTTACCTCACATCCTTTGGAAGGTGGTGCGCGCGCAACTTCTCTGGTGAACTTGAGAGACGGAACTTTACAAGACGAGGTTGTGATTCAACTTCAGCGTGGGTTTCATATGTTAAGGGGACCTGGACGTGAATCATTTACCTAAGCTCACCATATTATTGTAAGAACACATTTATCAGAAAGTGTACGGCATGAAGGGTACAAGGTAAAAGGGAGATAAGTCACATTATACACATTTTCCAGGACAACAACTTTTACATCTCAAGTCGCACAAGGACCCCAGCAAATACTTTTTTTTCAATAATTTAAATACAACAGAGACCTCTTTAAACCATAATCCAAAGTGTATTAGAAATGTCTCATGATTGTTTAATAGATGGCAGCACTAACTCCATTTGAATTAATATTAAACCTACCCCTATTTTTCCTCTACCCCTTACATGCTATCACGCCAAGATAATTATACTACTTCATAAGCTAGCTACTACTGTAAAGATGTATTAGACTAGAAATATCAAGATATGACTAATGGACTGTCAATAAAAATAGTTTTGAATTCAATCTAGTTTGTGTTTTTTTTTGTATAAAAACCAGTAGTCAAGCATGGATAGATCTATTGCACTTTTAAAATTATAGGTAGTGGTAGGTAATTATTTTGGTATATGTTGTATAGTTTTTGAAAAACGTATAAGAACATAACATAACATGGGAAGAATAAGAATCAAATAGTCGAAGCTATTGTGTATGCATTTAGTTAGGGATCACTCTACACAGATAAATTCTGAAAATTGAAAAAATGGCACCTGGACACGGGAATCAGGCCCGGGACCTTTTGCTTCGTACGCCACTGCTCCAACCAATGAGCTATCCAAGAATCGTCTCGTGCTCAGGGTCATTCTTCACTCTTATTTTAAGGCAGAAAGTCTATGATGGACTTAGGGAAATTGTTGAATATAAATGTGTGATTTCTAATATCACGAGCTATCAGATAACCCAGCTATCTGCGACTCGGTAGTTGGATTATGCGACACATGTACAATCATTATTATAATTGTTTGGGATGCATCTTATTAATAATCCCAACCACATGATCTTCAAGACCATAATATGTTGAGCTGCTGTCACAATTAATTGGCAGTCAAAACTTTCACAACAAACAAGCTTCTTGTTTTTAATGATATTTTTCCTTTTAAACATTTTCACATTTTTGAAACACGGACTTAGGAAAACAACCATTTATATGTTTATTTTTTGTGGATGCTGCGTTTGTATTTCACTTAAATATGCTCTACAAACAATATATTCATGTGTTCACCAAATAAAAACTTTTTATTTCTAAACTAATATTGTATGGCTCATTCTCTAAGTTATATATAAAAAAAATTCATAGTTTTATAAGTGTTTTTGTTCTTTCAATAATTTATGAAAAATGCAATTATACAATAATCCTTACGGAACTCATGTAAAGAGCTTTTGTCAACACTTTAGATTTATAATAGTTCGACACCTTAAATCAGTCGGTAACGTGTCCGTCTACTGAGCTAAGGATCCCGGGTTCGATTCTTGGCACGGCCCAAAAAATTATCATTAGTGAAATGTGGGTCCTATATTTCACAGTGATGAATTAACGGCTGGGAACTGGATGTCGTGTCTGTTATATATTTAAGTTCGTTTATAAGTCGTGTAGTGATATAATATGTTGTTTCAGAAAGAGTATGTTAAATACCTCAAATAAATGAAATAGTTGATAATATAGTATTAATAATTTTCAACGAATATCTGCAATCAAACTCTTCCGCTAGGTGTCAGTTACCACCACTCGACTCTGGAGAGGAGGGCGTGGTGTATCCTCTTCCCGTTAATCCATGCGGGCTGTCTTGATGAGGAGGTGGTTATGGAAACTAGGATTAGTAAAACATTCCTGTTCTCCTGAACCCTTACCCGCGTGTGGCGAGATTGTTTGATCCTGCGGCAAACGAGGAGTCTCACCGCTACATCCATCTTACAGACATGCCCCCCCCCCTCCCCTTACCCTCCAGCATGATGGGATAGACAGTCAGCTCCCTCTTCTCATGTGCAAAGAGACAGACAAATTTGTGGAAACGCTCATTTTGGTATATAATACCAAATTTAGGTGTAAGAGTTATTGCGATATTTTTTTCAAGGCCTTCATGGGTTAAAAGGTTGAAACACTACCACCAGCAAGCTCCTGGGTAGCATCCCAAGCCAGCACTTAAGAGAACAAGGAACTCCTTGGAAGCCTCGCAAGCCAGCACTTAAGAGAATAAGGAACTCCTTGGAAGCCTCGCAAGCCAGCACTTAAAAGAACAAGGAACTCCTTGGAAGCCTCGCAAGCCAGCACTTAAGAGAATAAGGAGCTTCTTGGAAGCCTCGCAAGCCAGCATTTAAAATAACAAGGAGCTTCTTGAAAGCCTCGCAAGCCAGCACTTAAGAGAACAAGGACCTCCTCACGTGAGTGAATGAGCAAAGACGCGAGTCATCTAGTCTGGTTTCATTAAACGATGAAGTCAAGGTTTGATCCCCGTCCAGGTATACTGAAGTGTGTATTTTCTACATGTGTCACAAAAACACAACAACCAAATCCGCATCTATGGGCAGGCGGATTAAATGTCAGCTTCATATAAACTGGTTTGTTGGTAACGGGAGGTCAGAGTTCAAATAGCTTGAACTCAATTTATTATTTTTCTTAAATGTTAGGTGACCTGCTAGTCTAGGGGTAAGGTGTCCGACTTCTGTGCTGGGGTCCGCGGTTCAATCCTCGGTCTCGGCACAGATTTATCGGATTACAAAACCCTTCCTTCACCTCTGACAAGACGTGTATTAATCACAACTTGTGAATGTGAGGAATGCCAGGCCTCCACCGTGGTTCGGATTCCTATCTCACAACCACCCTACCATTACACATTAGCGTAAGTGCGTATAACCCGAACGGGTAGTAAGACGCGGTGCTAATAATAATAATAATCTTAAATGTTTCCCCCGCTTACGTTCCACGCAAATGTGGGTACAATTTTTTTATGTTCTACCTTCCCCATCCCTCCCTCCCTACCAAAACTAAATAACATACACAACGGGTAATAAAACGTGTTGGGAGTGAGGGGGGGAGGAGGAATAAAAACATTCGAAGGTTCATAACTTGAAATATTTATTTCATTTTACGTCTTGAAAAACTTTCAGATTCACCCAAGCGCATATTTTGACAAGAGCGCCCAAAGCTCTTGAGAGGTGACCAAGGTAATCCATCTCCCAGATAATAAACGCGCAAACACTGTGGTACGTATATATAAGTTACCCTTATATCCCCCCCACCCCCCAAGAGTCTGCACTTAAAAGCGGCAATGCATCATGGGTAATAATGGTCTCCATGAATCTTGCGCCAGTGTCCTCACTGATCAAATTTAATCCTGGGCAGTCTCCGGTAGAATAGCCGGGGCTATTCCAGCTCTGAAAAGCAAGAAGACCGCATTGCATGTCTTCACTTTAGAAAGCTATTCCAAGGACCTCTTTAAGGTCATAGTGTGCCCCTGTTAGGATCAAAACAAATTGTTTTATGTTGATCAAAATATGCTGTGTATTTGAGAGATATAAGATGTTTAACTTAGATGAATCATTCGCTTATTAATAAAATAGCGACCCGCTTCGGTGGTCGAATGGCTTAGGGCGTGGCTCTTGCGATAGACTGGGACTGCTGATGACAGAGGGATCGAATTTCAAATCCCAGGAAGTTGCAGTGATGGTGGTTAATTGTTTTTCAACCCCCTCCCCGCAATTTCAAAGTACACTTATTCTAAATTCAACCTTATTGTTCCCTAACTCATTAGTGTGATTAGGGTATATGCTTATAGCCCGAATGAATAGTAAGATGCGATGACAAAAAAAAAATAGTGTAGTAAGATTTTATCTTTTCGATTAAATATTTTTAGTGCACAGGTAGTAAGACGCAGTAATAAAAAATCACTGTAGTTAAAATACTAAGGGATCCACATTTTACTTTCCAGCCACATAACTATTCTATATTTCCCCACCCGCCTCGGTGGCGTAGTTGGCTAACGCGCTAGTCGTGTTGAGCTCGACTGCTGAGGATGGGGAGATCGAGGTTCGAATCTCGGTTGGGTGAACTGGGGGTGGTTTTTCCTAAATGGTTTTCCACTCTCCCTCCACGCAAATGCGGATTCACTTCCTCTAATTCAACCTTCCCAATTCCTAATCCTTTAGCGTAATTAGTACTTAAAGCGTATAACCCGAACGGGTAGTAAGACGCGGTGCTAAATATTATTATTATTATATTTCCCCCAATATTTCAGGGAACAATATTGTGTATATAAAAAGAAGGCGAAAGTGGGCTTATTTTATTTCCAGGTAAGAGTTATTATTATTATTATTATTATTATTAGCACCGCGTCTTACTACCCATTCGGGTTATACGCACTTACGCTAATGTGTAATGGTAGGGTGATTGTGAGATGAAATGAAGGACCTACAGTTTAACTTGGAATCCGAACCACGGTGGCGGCCTGGCATTCCCCACATTCACAAGATGTCTTGTCAGAGGTGAAGGAAGGGTTTGGTAATGAGATAAATCTTTGCCCAGATAAGAGTTACGCACGCTTAAGCTAACACGTGCAGGTAATCAGACTTAATAGTTGTACCCCATTAGAGGCAACAACGGTAAAAAAAAAAACACTAAAATAGGTCGCCAGATTTGTGATAGCTTGTTGCCCTAAGTTACTGATAAATTCTACGACATAACGGAGGAAGGAAATGAATGAAATGAAAGGGAGGTTGGAGGGGTTAGTACAACGCGATCAGTTCTGCGATGTAAAATGGTAGTTGGGGGATAGGGGTGAGTTCCAATAAGGGATGTGAGAAGGAGGAGGAAAGGAACTAACCGCAAGGTGTACAAAGAGGAAGAGAACCTTTTTTTTTTTTTCGAAGAGGGAGGATGGCGAGTTTGGAATAAGTATGAGGCTCGGCAGAAATTGCTAATGGACGGAAACCGGTACAAGATATCGCCATATATTAAACCAGTCGGACACACGGGGGTGAGGGCTAGGGGGTTGATATAGTGCGGTATCGGTCCTGAGGACAGTATAAGAGCTCAAAGGTATTGATACAATGAATTCTCCTCTTCCTATGGTCAAAAAAAAACACACACACACAAGATATGAAGGTATCGGTTGGAACTCATGATTCAACTTATTTAATGTTCATCCATTAGTTTTGATGAAGGAGGGGGGGGAGGGAGATGAGGCTATTTTGTGGGGATTTTCTGTCTTTTGGTTAGAGAAAACTTGCCGGAAAGAGTCTTTGCGAAATGAAAGAAAATTGATACAAGTTTTCGTTTGGGTCACATGATTATTATTTTTATGACTCGTTTGTATTACTATAGTGCGGTGAAATGTCCCCTTAGTTTTTGGACATATCTAATAAAATATGATTTTACCGATTTTTAAAAATAAAACTTTTTTAATTATTTTTTATGTTCGAAAAGTTTAATCACCATCAAATATTAAATAAAATTTTAGGAATGTAACAAAATCAACTTTGATCTACAGTTGTGGGCCTATCTATCTACAAACAGGTCACAGGTAATTTTTTATGTCACCACGTCTCACTACCCGTTCAGGATATATACTTTATACACCTATGTACTAATTACGCTAGTGGTTTTATGAATGAGGAAGACTCCATTAGAGTATTTATCATACATAAATATACTCCATTCACGGTAGGAATTACTCTCTGAAAGATCTTTTTTCTTACCAATATCCTACTATATAATAGATTTCTGGTAAGGAAAAAGGCCTTTCAGAGAACAATTCCTATAACCTGATCACGTAGTAAGACGCAGGGATGGAAAAAAAATAGATGAACGGTACAAGGGTAAAAAGGGGTGAATACCATTTTACCTCAATTGAGTTTGTGCTGTCATCTGTTATACAATCCTGAGACCTTTCTTAGGTACTTTAGAATATGGCTAAGAGAGATCTCTATAACATTTAAATTAGTTTAAAAAAAAAAGGATTATTTGCTGTGGTACTTACGGGGTTTCAGATATAATAGCTGCTGTTCTGGAAAGTGTGTGAAATATGACTTTCCCCCTATTATTATTATTGTTATTGTTGTTATTATTATTATTATTAGCACCACGTCTTACTACCCATTCGGGTTATACGCACTTACGCTAATGTGTAATGGCAGGGTGATTGTGAGATGAAATGGAGGACCTATAGTTTAACGTGGAATCCGAACCACGGTGGAGTCCTGGCATTCCCCACATTCACAAGTTGTTTTCCCCCTATTCCCCCTGTATCCTTCATATATAATTTATGTGCACAGTGTTTGCTTGACTCGATATTTGGTAACATCATTCACAAAACCGCTATTAACGTATAATGTATGTAGCATGCTAGTTACGAGTTGTTGAATACTGATTTTTGTAATAATGGACATCTGAAAGCTCATTTTTCCTACCAGTATCCTAGTATTTAGTAGAATGTTGGTAATAAAAAAGAGGTTTCAGAAACAATTCTTACGAGAATCAGTGTATAGCTTCCGTCATTTACGTGTTATACACCAACAACTGATCATCCACACCGGTGTTCACATGGCTTAGGGAGCTAGTCTCATCCTATCCAGTTAGAAGGAGATTAGGCGTCGGATCCCGGCTGTTTGTAATAAGACATATTATCCCTTTTTTCTCATTATTTATCCACCTAAATGCGGGTACATTTTATCTAAAGTTCTACTAACGTTATCTGTGCGCTATGATAGTTTCGTATCGAAATGAATGTAAGCACATATTTTTAAGGGCTGTGTCTATATGAAAATAGTAGTTACGTTGTGTTATAAAACGCATGTTTCTTTCTATTGACAGTTCATAATAAAAGTCTCTAGTATACCCTGT
This sequence comes from Timema monikensis, assembly GCA_902151445.1. Lineage (NCBI taxonomy): Eukaryota > Metazoa > Arthropoda > Insecta > Phasmatodea > Timematidae > Timema > Timema monikensis. The sequence continues at coordinate 5,092 of CABFVZ010003656.1, read as the reverse complement.
AATTAAGAGATTTATTAATATGATGGACATTTCAAAAATTAAAAAAATATCATTTTGTGATGTTTTTATCTCTTTTTATTGATTTTTTTATCCCTTTTTTTTAAGTCTAATGCTTGCATCGTAATTAATGTGACAGCACAAGTAGACAAGCTAAAGCCAACTTAAGGAGAGAGAGAGAGAAAAAAAAGACAAATAAAACAAAAGGAAAATGAGGGGGGAAAAATTAACAGTAAATAATATCTCTGGATTAAATGTTGTTTCGTAATGCGAGGTTATTTGGTCCCTACTCCTCCCCCCCTTTCCAGCATTTATTTTCGGATGTTGTTGTCTTATTAGATGGACGGGCCCATGGCGTGACCATCACAAATGAAGGGGCGGTCCACGAGTCAAACATTCGTAATTTATTGTACCAGCTTTTGGGGTCGTTTCCTAAAGGTTGTTGCTCTAGGTAGCTGAGACAGTGTCAACCTAGGTAGCTGAGACAGTGTCAACCTAGGTAGCTGAGACAGTGTCAACCTAGGTAGCTGAGACAATGTCAACCTAGGTAACTGAGACAATGTCAACCTAGGTAGCTGAGACAGTGTCAATCAGATGTTGCGATGAAGTTAAATATTGATCAAATCTTTAATAATAGGCTACAAGAGTTTTGTGTTTACTGGAATGAACAAAAAAACTATTTTCTACGTCCCTATGCACATATAGATTTGAAAAAATAATTTAAACACTGACATTTTCCTTTTTGAAAAGTACCAATATCCACATGTTTATATTGATCATTAAGAGCTAAATGCCCGGGAAACGAAATGTAACGGGTATAGGAGCGTATAATGGATATTTGTGAATCGAATGATGTCATTTAATAGAGGGATCACCACACAAATTGTTTTGTCATTTGTATTTTCTTCCTCCCTTATTTGTTCTCGTACTGTTGGGCACCTACACCCACGAACGTTATAAGCTCACTTGGTTTCGGGCCTTTAAGAATTTATGTTTGACTATTCTAGCCTATTAAACACATAAAAAATGTCGAGAGATTGAACAAATTAAATGTAAAAAATCTTATAAAGCTAGTTTGGACATAAAAGGTTTTCTGTAAAATGAGAATTCTCTTTAAAATTATATATATATATATATATATATATATATATTACAGTTACACTTAATTAAATCCTTGTAATTAATCAAAAGTGTATTCAATTGAGCCGCTGGGAAAATACCAGTTTCGCAATTAGTTCAAAGTTTCTCGATTAGTAGAAGAGATGGTCTTTAATTGATTGAGGGTGTATTGATCTGTGATCGGTTAAAATAAAGAGAACTTTGAACTTAAGAGCGACGCCTCACTGGCCATTAAAAAAAATCTTCGCACTGCGAAGTTTCATATGGAGATGGCAGCTCTAACTATTCAAATCCAGATAGTAGACCTACAAAATTACTCGAATAAGTTTGAATTTTATGTTGTGGCGATAGCAAAAAATGACTGAATTTCTCTAAGGAAGACAATATCAAGTTTTCTATATCTTTAACCTTAGTCATAGAATTTGAGCAATTTGTGTACTCACATACTATTAGCAATATATATATATATATTCAATTCTGAAGATAGATTATGGTGTCACTTCTAGATAACAGGTCTTTATACATTATGGCATCACACAGGCACGTAGTGAAGAGGGTGTTTTCGTTTTGGTTTTGGCTCAACCCCCTCCACCCATGACCCACAAAAAAATCGTCAAATTGTAGTCTTGTAACCTATTCCTAAATGCCTAAGCTAGTATATAAAGAGTGAATAATTTGTCTATGACTGGTAGCTTATTGGAGATTGATAAAATGTCTTAGTACCCACCAAGGGCATAGGAAACTACATTCTCTAGAGAGAGAGCTATAAAATTGTACAATATCTTTAACTCTAAGGCGCCGCTCTCGCAATAGAGTGGGATTGCTGATAATGGGGAGATCGGGGTTTGAGTCCCGCTCGGCTTTTTATTAAATGGCTATACACTCTTCCTCCACACAAATTTAGGTACATTTCATCAGAATCTAACTTTCCTGATCTCTGTATAACCCAAACGTGTGTTGTAAGACGCAATGAAAAGAAACGTTCCTGGTTCCTAACATATTAACATGTTTAGTAGTCTACATATGCGTCAAATTCGAACGGCTAGTATAACGCTGTGTTTAAATAAATATATAAATTCAGTTTTTTATAGTGTTTCTAGAGTCAATTTGTAATAACAAAAGAGTCCTCTACCAAGGGGTGCATTATACTCTTAGATCTTGGATATAATTTTAAGAGATAACAATTATTATCGAAGATAAAATAATAAAGCAAGTGAAAATTAAATATTATCATTATTTAATTATATTTGATTTATTATTTTTTATTTTACTAGATTTTTAGACAGGTTGATTATAATATTACTGAGCCTAACAAAACTTAATCTTCAATTGATAAGCACATGTAAGGCTATAATTTGTAAAAAAGAAAAGAAAAAAAGAGTATTTCTGCTGTACGAGTGGATAAGGTGAGAGTGGATTATATTAGTTCCATTTTTATTAAATGAATTTTAAAATACTATACAAAAAGGCCACGTACGATTGGTAATGGCTAAAAGCGGGTTTGACCTTTTAACTAATTAACAGTAATTTAGATTAGAACACCAATCTAAATGGAAACTGTCTCAGTCTAAAAATATAAAGGATGTTAAAGTCTATAGGTGCCAAATTGATTGTCGGTACGAAACGGACACTCTCTTGAGATATCCCTGTTAAAATTGTTGCATGTATTATAGCTTTTTATCCGATGTTGTCAATAATAAACAGTTCCATTTCATAAGCCCTGATTAGTATTTAAATAGCCAAGGAGCATTATTACACTCCCTATTTTTAAGTTTAATTGTGTGTTAGTATTCCTGATGGCTTCAAACCGTTTAAAAACTCTACTGAATAATTGCCTTTTTTTCCGCTTAATCTTACGGTATACTGAGTTCACACTAATGAAACAATGAATTTCTCCTTCTAAAATTACTAAATACCTCCTCATTTATTTTCTTTTAAGATGAGTTTTTTCAGTTTTCTATCATTCAGTTTTTTTAGCCAATAGTTGGTGACCTGGTGGTCTTGATGGACTTCTGTGCTGAGGTCCGGGGTTCAATCCTCGGTCCCGGCACAGATTTATCTGATTACCAAACCCTTCCTTCACCTCTGACAAGACGTGTATTAATCACAACTTGTGAATGTGAGGAATGCCAGGCCTATACCGTGGTTCGGATTCCACGTTAAACTCTAGGTCTTCCATTTCATCACATAATCACCCTACCATTACACATTAGCGTAAGAGCGTATAATCCGAACGGGTAGTAAGACGCGGTGCTAATAATAATAATTTTAGCCAATAACGGAAGTTAATGACGACATCCTGTACATTATTGTTTAACTTGAGAATTTTAAACTTCTTCCACGGCTGATAGTGTTTAATACTTCTCTGGACGATTGCTGTCCTATGAGCATGTGGAAGAATTGGCAACCACAACCTGAAGTTATCACCCAACAGTCGAATTTCACTTCCAAATAGGATAAGATTATTCACTATAGACTATTCTACAGCAAATATTTGACTGCATCTAGTGTATGGATCGTAAAATGGTAGACTCATCACGTATTAGAGTTTGCCCTTTGATGACGGTTGTATACTTCAATGTCATCCAAAAGCAAGTGTTTTTTTTTTCTCCCTTCAACGTCAATTTGTATATGCTACTGCAAACGTTTTCTTCCTCGTTAATGTCAGACACATATGGGAGAGTAGACCCGAATTGCACCAAATAATTGACCATCACTGAGGGTTTGAAAAAAGGCTCACTAATCCCTAGCCATAATTGTGTCAAGTCTAGTTCAGTTAGATAACTTACTTGAAGCCCAAAGAAATAGAAAATGCGATCTGATCAGCATCCAACCAGTCGATGCAAAACTGATGAGCCTTGCAGATTATTATTATTATTATTATTATTATTATTAGCACCGCGTCTTACTACCCGCTCGGGTTATACGCACTCACGCTAATGTGTAATGGTAAGGTGATTGTGGGATGAAATGGAGGACTTACAGCTTAACGTGGAATCCGAACCACGGTGGAGGCCTGGCATTCCCCACATTCACAAGATGTCTTGTCAGAGGTTAAGGAAGGGTTTGGTTAACAGATAAATCTCTGCCGGGACCGAGGATTGAGCCCCGGACCCCAGTATAGAAGTCAGACACCTTACCCCTAGACCACCAGGTCACCCCTTGCAGAATACCTAACTGAAACATACATAGATGAGATGGAGCACGCCACGTTCCCGCCGTACATACATAGATGCGATGGAGCACACCACGTTCCCGCCGTATATTCCGGCAGCTGACTCGTTGGACTTATTTAGGACAACAAATAAGTGTGAGAATTTCCTTTCTATATTTAATTCATCATGTAGGTCATTACAAACTTACATTTTTGTCCTTATGAAAAGTTTAAAATTAGTCCAAAATGACACATACATTCGCATTGACATTGTACAAGAAGGTAATGTTCAAACCACGGACAAAAAAAACTAAACATAATCAATCATGCATTGATAAAAAAAACTGAAACAGCTTTGGGGTGAAGATATAGATATATTAATCTTTGTGAAGGTTGTGTCATTCAAGATATCCTGCTAACCAGGTTTGTAGTGTAGTTTGGTCCTACATCCTTAGCCTAATATTGACAATTATATGCTAATTTGCTATGTAATAATATTTTATAAAATTGTATTTTGGTCTTGGGGGTGTACATATTTGGATCTACTATTATTTATTTATGTTTGTTTTACAGATGGCGATACTCGGGTCTAGTCTTGGAACGTACTTTTGTGTCCATGGCGCAATTTGAGTCCGGGAACTCCCTGAGCCAGGTAGATTGGCGCAATTTGGGTCCGGTCACTCCCTTAACCATGTAGATTGGCGCAATTCGGGTACGGTCACCCCTTTAACCATGTAGATTGGCGCAATTCAGGTACGGTCACCCCTTTAACCAGGTAGATTGGCGCAATTCTGGTACGGTCACCCCTTTAACCAGGTAGAT
>CABFVZ010003655.1:0-68651 GCA_902151445.1 Timema monikensis | reverse complement strand
AGTTTTTTCACCACTTTTCAAAACTATCATTACCTACTTGGAATATCCAATATGGTTCCTATCTCCGCCCACAGTTTCTTTATAATGTATCTGTTGCTATGGTTCTTAGAAGAGGCATCCCAGATGAACCCTTCTTGCTTCAACGCATGCTATTAGCATATCAATTTCCATCGTAAACAAAAACACCAATACACAAGGACAAAACCTCATGAAAACACAAGGGAAATAAAATAACTCTCACGTCAATACAACAAGCGTGCGTGAAGAAACAAATTTATTTAATCCACGGTTGCACGTGCACAAGCTTGTACAAGCTTGCGCACGCTCGCGCATACAGTTTACTTGCGCATGCTTGCATCCAAAGTGACCGCAGCCTAATAGATATTAGCTCGCATAATCATATGAATTTTGCACCTTTCAAGAGATTGTTTATGTTCCATGAACTACACTACTGATTTGTCTCCCCTTGACCTAAATATTTATGTTCGTTTCGAGGTCATTGCCTATAAGCCTCATTTCGTTCAAATGCAATAATTAACCACATCAAGAAATTGTAATGTTGGGGCTTAACTTGCTTCGTATTGCCTCTCTCTGCTCTCACTGCGCATGCGCTTACCCTCCCTTGATGGCCACTCTGACCTGCGTTGTAGCAGTAAGATGTGATCGGCTGACACATGTTCTCCCCTTCCTTTTTCCTTATCAATAAAGAAGTTGATTTAATATATTGCTCGAGCAGAATAATAAACACAACTTGTAATAATTTACGACTGCTCGGGTCTCTAACTGTACATTCTCTACTGTAGCAGACAATCTGAGTAGGCCCTGACCGGAAAGGAGTCCGGTGGAGTCAACGCAAGGGCTAACCAAACGTAGCACCCCGCCACACCTGGATCACCCACACTACCATAGTATATCGCCGCTTGCCCTACCACTGTGGCTACAATAACGCAGCGCTGTCACAGCTGATTTCTACGTTTGAGTTGGGTTGCGCACGGACTGTTTGCTGGCCGGACTGGCTAATTCTCGTCTACGTACGGTTTGTACCGTTGCTCGCCGAGTTGTCTATCTTTTGCTTTGTAATTCTAAATGTATAGTGACGAGTAATGTGAAGGTTAAGCATCGGCTCAACTTATTTGGGAGTCATGAAGTGCTCGTTTCTTTCTAAGTCAATCCCCTGGTAAATTGATGTATATAAGCATTGAGTTAGGCTGATATTATAAGAGTTGTCTCGAGAGTCAACTAGGCATGATAGTTCAATGAGCAGATATAGTTCTTTGTTGACATGTACTACTTGTGTTGTTTATTGTGCTAAGCTGCTTATCCTCATGAGTTTGAGTTATGTTAGAATTGTCTATATACAACCATCACTATGGATATTTGACTAATTAACGTTAGATTGGTTACTAGGCAATGTTGTTTGTATTGCTAGGAAGGGAACCCCTTGATTCACTAGTGTGGAGTTCTAGATATGTATTGATGACCTAATTAGGTCTTTAGGACATGGCTAAGTTATCTTGTATTATGTTATTTTGGGATCCTGTAATTTACTACTTATTATTGGCTCTGCCCTTGGACGGCCCTTATATCGTCATTGCAAGTTTATTTGAAGCCCTGTAGATGACCCTCTTATGTCGTGTACTCATTGTAGCTGGACTTGTTGAGTATACCTAGTAGACATGTTTTATTCGTGAGTGTGGCCACTGTAGCTCTTGGCTATAGCTATTTTGCCCTAACTGGGGCTAATTATCCCTGTATAGGAGGGACTCATTGTGACTACGATGTTAACTCACTATTAGTTACCATATATAGTGCGTTTAGTTGCTTAACTAATAGATTACTAAGTAGCTAGGCTTCTTAAGAACCTAAATGAGCACAAGCTGATGGGTTAATGGGAATGTGCTTTGGGATACAGACATTAAATCACGTTAACTCTTTCTTGGGGTCAATTCAAGGGATCTCTTTATATGTTTATAAATATAGACCCGCAACTGTCCAGCTTGTTGCAGTTGACGAGTCGTAGGGATATTCTTTTCGTGAGCTTTTAGGATCCTGGATATTGTTTCCAAACTGTAATTTGCTTTAATTAACTACTGTTGGCTCATTTGCCTGTACTCACAGGGCTCATTATACTGGACGTTTTGTTTTCAATTTATTAAGTATTTCTTTATCTACTTGTTGTGATACTACACTCTACAATCTTATTATATTTATTACAGAAGACAACGGAAGCCATATGAATTATCCTTTGTCACATACTGTACTCTGTTTACATATCTAACTTAATAAAATTCTGTAATTATTGTATTTCTTTCTTTATTTGATGGTTACCTTCTATAAACCTTTAGGGAGGGTTCAATTTCGTTTAGCAATCTCTCAAGGTATCCTTATTGACTTAAAAACAATTTATTATTTTTTATATCTCTTTTGGTCTCGATTAAAAAAATAATAATTACAGTCATCTTCTTTAACTTCGAACAGTGCCTTGAGTTCTCTTAACACAAGTGCCAAAATTTCTGAGCAAGTACTTACTGGCATTCCTTCATCCACACATAATGCAAGCCAAACTTCAATGACATTAATCGTTGCTCTAAAGACACATTTATCGGTTTTCAATATCTTGAATTCAAATGATTTTAAAAATCCCAGGAACTTCTTAATCCAGAAATGTGGAGACTGCTTTAGTTCTTATAAACTGCAGACCATGTTTAGATCACCTTTCTCGAAACCTTCTGGTTGTTGTATAAACAATTCTTCATGCAGTTCACCATGTATAAACGCAGTTTTCATGTCAAACTGTATCATTTCAAGATCATAGATTGTTGGAAATGCAAGAAGTATTACAATCGAATCGTGAAAATGTTTCCGTATAATCGATACCTGCCTTTTGTGAATATACTTTTGCACATAACCATGCTTTGAATCGCTCAACACTTTCATCTGGTCTTTTATTTTATTTTATATACTCATTTGCAGCCTATAGCTTTTCGATTCGAAGGTAGATGTGTTTAAGGTCCAAGTTTTGCGTTTAGTTAAAGGTGTCATCTCTTCCTCCATAGCAGTGAACCATTCCTTAGAATACTTGTCAATAACTTCTTCCTGATACGTTTGAAGCTCCTTATAAATTGCTGCACATACTGTTTCAATTGTTACTTGACAAACATCAGATATTTTTGGTAGCCTTAGAGTACCTCCTTTACAAAGAGTTGATCCTGTATCTCTCTTGTCTTGTATAACTCTTTCTTTTGGCTCAGCATTTTTCTCAGACCCTGATACACATTCTTCAACTTCTTGTGTTTTTAAGTTCATTGTTCTGTGAGATTAAATTATAGATTAAAAATTCTGGGTCATTAATTACAGTATCTTTACTCATTTTTTCATTACATTCAACATCTAGAGCTACTGTAACTTTTCTTGTACTGGGATGATACAATCTGTAGTCGTACTATTACCGTCATAACTCATAACCAATTGCCTTACTAAGCCTTGCTTTCAAATTTAGTACGAGCTTGTTTGGGTATATGCTCATAAACGTCTGATCCAAATTTACACATGTGCTTCAAGTTGACCTTTTTTCCAGTAAACATCTCGAATGGTGTCACGTTAATGTCTACCATGCTTGGCCGCCTAATATAAATGTAAACACTCACATTTACTGCCTCAGCCCATAGTGCCTACGGGAGTTTTGCATCAATCAACATGGTCCTGGTGCATTCTACGCTTGATCGATTTTCCCGCTCAATATGCCCATTCTGTACCGCAAATATGGAATGGTTCTCTCGCAGATAGTCCCAGTTTTCTTAAAATGCTCTGTAAATTTTTCGTTACAAATTCACGACCATTGTCATTATTATTACTTTTATTTGGTTTTGCGTCTGCGTTTCTATCGTATGCTGGAATTGTATGAACCTATCAAAAACATCACTTTTGTACTTAGTAAAATAAACAAAACTATATGAAGTCCAGTCTTCCATAAATATAAAAAATAAAATTGGCTCTTCCCAGCAACGTAACTGTTATTTTCCCACATACATCAGTGTGTATAAACGCACCAGGCTTACTTGCACGAGGACTAAGATTTTCATAAAACGCCAGTAGATGTTTCTTAACCAATTTATATGACAAACATAAAATATTGTAAATTTTGTTTGCCTTTAACCCCGATAATAGTCCTTGAATTGCCATGAATTTGAAGCTTTTAGTGCCCAGATTTCCAAGTCTTTCATGCCATAACTTTCCTGACTCCTGCGCTGAAATTGCCGGCTAGTGATTATACTCTTTTAAAGCATCTTGTAACATTGATTAGCTATTTTAATCCCCGTTACAACAATTTGATTCTTACTTGGAATCTGCACTTCAATTTTGCTTTCATCGAAAATCACCTTGAACTATTTACTAGTCACTGCTCCTACAGAAAATAGATTTATCTTGAGTTTTGGAACATATAACTTATTTTCACGTGTGCGAAGATCCCACTGTTCATTCACGAATGCTAACAACTCCACAGAGCCGATACCTTAAGCTTGAACATATAAATTATCTCTAAACTGTACGACACTCAGATCGTCTTTTGGTTTTACCACAAAAAACCACTCCTTATGATAAGTCATGTGTTTTGACGCAGCACTGTCAGCCAGCCACATAGTTTCACATCCAGAAGCAGAAACTTTTTTGGTTCAGCACTCGAAGCAACACGCTTTGACTCGTCCTTGCTTCGATAATTGTTTTTCCCCAGCCAGTTATGGCACTGTTGTTTTATTGACCCGTTCGGCCACAGTAAAAACATATATTTTTCTAAACTATCTATTTTTTATGATTCTCTTTCTTCTTGTCATTGTGGGACACTTGACTTATCATATTTTTGTAATTTTTATGAACGCTTAGGGCCGCAAACGCTGTAGCAACATCATCGTTCTGCATGAGCCACTTCTCTTCCCTCAGAAGTTGAGGGGTTAGGTTCTCGAACGTCTGCATTTCCTCAGTGTATGAACCCCACGCACTTATAAACACGCCAAAGCTGCTTGACAAACTCTCGAGGGTTCTAGCAATTTTGTCTACGTGGGAAACAGCTGCTTCGACGTCCGCTAACGACAAAGCCATTGGCTCGATCATACTTATATGCTGAAAGATACTGTCGTTTGGATTCATCCTATAGCTGAAGAACTGCTACATAAGATTAACCTTATTTACAGAGATGCGTTGTTCGTGTACGTTCTTGAGGCTAGTCCACATCTGGGCCGCCGTCTCACATGCGATGACTGTTTGTATTTGACTATACTCAAGTCCCGTTGAAAGTATCAACATTTATTTTTCATTCCCATTGTTTCACGCCTTAACTCCTCAACTTCAGTTGCTGTTGGTTTTTCCTTCTTGGCGTTGATGATGTCCATAATTTTCTCCACGCGCAATATTATTTCCATTTGATAATTCTAAAGTTGGCAATTATTATCATCAAATCTCTGATTGTGAATGTCTTGACTTTATCCATCTTTGTAAGTCATCATTATGCTTTTATCCTACAAACAAATCTGTCACCATTAAATTCTCTGAGCACCCTAAGGATAACAAAAGACTGCATCAAAAAAACGGCGTCTTCTGCATGCCGGCGTTTTTTTATCCGTTAACAGCGCTAGAATATTTATAACGTTGTCCTTTATTCACTAGCACATTGAATAGAGCTGCTGGGCCCATAACCTGTTAAGAGGACTATTTAAACTTGGTCGAACTTATTATAAGACTTTTTATTAGAAGGGGGTGGTATCTGTGGGCTGTACCATAGAGCTCAAGCGTAAGCGAGGCTTATCGTCCAATCACGAGGAGTCAGCGCAGACTTAACACTTCCATGTCAGCTCTCATTCTTCTTTCCGCCAAATAGTTCAGTCATTTGGGGCTTAACCTGTGAAGTTTTAGGGGAGTTTTGAAAATTGGTATATTTATAGATTTTGACGTGCTCTTTCCGAATTTTTACTTTGCCACCTCGTTGTTTTTCCGGAAGTAGCCACCACTTTGGGAAAATGGCACTCGAAAACAGTTTTTCAACGATATTTCCTTTCTGACTCACTTTACGGTAAAAATAGTTATGTAATAAATTGAACTAGAGAACATTTCCTATAATTTATGTATTAACCTTTGGTCACGCTTGTAAATCAATTCATCGAAGCAGAAAGAATGGACAATTGGATCTTACATCTTGACACTATCCAGAAAATGCTGTCTTATTTTCATGCCAGTGGCCACTTCTTGTATGCAAAGTCTTGCCACTTATATTTGCAAGATATGCTTGATTTTAAGGAAAGAATGACAGCCGAAGAATACGAATTTTTCACGAGTAAAGGATACTTTACAATTAGACGTTCAGAGAAATTTTGGTGTGGTACAGGGTATGATATGACGATTGAACAATCGTTGATGAAGATGATGAAAGGCCTTGGCGGCCTTACTCATGGACTAGGAATCAAGGACAGCGTGCTTTCCAAGGGTACTTTAGGAATGGTGTTCCTGCACAATGTTTGCGACGAGGTTGAACAATTTTGCAACGTAGCTTTTTCCACTTCCGAGCAGCATGTCGAGATGACAAGCTCGCGGATTAGTCGTGATAATGGCGACGTACAAAAACTAATGGATTGGTTGTGCCAACATTCTCCTTCTCCAGAAGTAAAGGAACTCATGTCAATAAGCACTGGAATTATTGGAGATGAGAAAATAAACTGTCACATATCTCAAGAAGTGGGTATTGATAGCATTTCAAAAATCGTCGGTGAGAATTTCTATAACGTAAAATTCAAACGGAATGATAGAGTGAAATCACTTGGCGTTATGAATGCAGGCGTCCGGATAGATGACGACATTATCCCGTTTAATCCTTTATTAATTTTTCAAAGAATGTGTATCGCAAAAAAATCTGATAAGGAACTTGAAACGTTCCTTACGTACGAACTTGATCCGTTTCCGTTATCGCTTTTCAATAACGAAGGCATGTGCAAATGCGTTAAATCTTCTCTTTATAAGTCATTTGAGACATTTTCTGGAGATATCAACTTATGTCATTGTCGGAGGATACTTATTGCACCGAGTCGTTTGGAATCGGGGTGAATCGTTTTCATCCATTTACAATAACTACGTCGCATTCGTTAAATCTAGATATATATCCAATGCCATCATCGTATTCGATGGATATCCGGAAGATGTAGCAGACCGTAGTACCAAATATGCGGAGCGATCCCAACGATCATGGAAACATTCTTCTTCAGTAGATATACTTTGTGACGAGACAATGATCCCAACTGTGTCACAAGACAAATTTATGGACAACGATGCAAATAAAAACCACCTCATTGGAATGTTGAAAACAAAATTTGAAGCTGCGAACTTCATGGTCAAGCAAGCCACGGAAGATGCAGATTCACTAATAATCAATACGGCAATCAGCATTTCATCTATATTTGATTCCATTATAGTTGTCGGCGAAGATGTAGATCTTCTTATTCTTTTGACGGCTCTATCTACGTGTTCAAACATATATGTTCTGAAACCAGGAAAAGGAACGATTTTGCAACGAATTTATTCAACAGAAAGTATCATAGATAAAACAGCCGCAGATACCATCCTATTCTTGCACGCCTTCAGTGGCTGTGATACAACATCGGCACTCTTCAATCAAGGGAAAATAAAATTTGCCAATGTACTCCGAAAGAACCGAGATTTAAACGAGCTCGTCCGGGTATTTAAAAACCCAAATGCTGACCTGGAAAGCATTGCTGAAGCTGGAGAACGCTTCCTCCTTACGTTGTACGGTTACAGTGGAGTAAAAAGTATGTCGTTAAACACCTATAGATATACATGCTTCAAAAAGTCAGCATTTAAAAATAAATTTAATATTGCATCGCTGCCACCGACAGAAGCAGCAGCACGACAAGATTCGTTCCGAACCTATCACCAGGTTCAGCAGTAGTATGGAGTTGGGAAAAATGCAGAGCGGTGGAGATGGGAAAAAAAGCAAGAATGGGCTAATTTCTGTCACCACACTCGAGCCCCCAGCTCCAGCAAACTTGCTAAAACTAATTTCTTGCAAATGCAAAAAAGGATGTCGGGGAGCCTGTGGATGCAGAAAGGTTGGACTAAAGTGCTTCGTTATTTGCGCGAATTACAATGGTGCCTGCAATAATTTGGATGTTGATCTGAAAGACAGTGATGAAGAGGAAGATACGGAGACAGTTCTTCAGCAAACCTTCGACGAAATCGAGGAAGAAGGTGATGAAGTCAAAGAACTCGCAAAACCTGGCCCATCAGGGATAGTGAAGCGAAGGAGGATGCACTAAATTTAGTCAACAGTGCATCACATGTGGATTAGGCCTACTGAGGATACCACGGGGAAAAAACGCGCCAGGAACTCTACCTCATGGTGGTGTGGAAATGAGTTTGTTGGCCAAAACTCGTTTTGGAGTAGACCTTGCGGCGCTCGTACGCTGAAACTATTCATGTCACAAAAAAAGGTTGATACATAAATTATAAGAAATGGTCTCTAGTTTAATTTATTACATAACTATTTTCACCGTAAAGTTAGTCGAAAAGGAAATATCGTCGAAAAACTGTTTTCGAGCCAATTTTTCAAATATGGTGGCTACTTCCGGAAAAACAACAAGGTCGCGAAGTAAAAATTCGGAAAGAGCACGTCGAAATCTATTAATGTACCAATTTGTAAAACTCCCGGAAAACTTCACAGGTAAAATTAACAAATGACTGGACTAAAGTAGCGAGGCGGTTCGTTTCGTATTTCAAAGCTGGGCATACATTATGTCGGCTAGGTAGAAAAAACTTAGTTTTTATGGTGCGGGCAACTCATGTTAAAAAGGAGTGATGGCTTACAGTCACTAGTTATATACTGGCAGAGGAGAGATTACTTAAAGTCACTAGCTATATCCTGGCAGAGGAGTGATGGCTTACAGTAACTGGGTATATCCTGGCAGAGGAATGATGACTTACAGTAACTAGGTATATAGTGGTAGAGGAGTAATGTCTTACAGTAACTAGGTATATCATGGCAGAGGAGAGATGACTTACAGTAACTAGGTATATCCTGGCGGAGGAGTAATGTCTTACAGTAACTAGGTATATCCTGGCAGGGGAGTGATGGCTTACAGTAACTGGGTATATCCTGGCAGAGGAATGATGACTTACAGTAACTAGGTATATCCTGGCAGAGGAGTAATGTCTTACAGTAACTAGGTATATCATGGCCCAGGAGTGATGGCTTACAGTAACTAGGTATATCCTGGCAGAGGAGAGATGACTTACAGTAACTAGGTTTATCCTGGCAGAGGAGTAATGTCTTACAGTAACTGGGTATATCCTGGCAGAGGAGTGATGACTTACAGTAACTAGGTATATCCTGGCAGAGGAGTAATGTCTTACAGTAACTAGGTATATCATGGCCGAGGAGTGATGGCTTACAGTAATTAGGTATATCCTGGCAGAGGAGTAATGTCTTTCAGTAACTAGGTATATCATGGCAGAGGAGAGATGACTTACAGTAACTAGGTATATCCTGGCAGAGGAGTAATGTATTACAGTAACTAGGTATATCCTGGCAGAGGAGAGATGACTTACAGTAACTAGGTATATCCTGGCGGAGGAGTAATGTCTTTCAGTAACTAGGTATATCATGGCAGAGGAGAGATGACTTACAGTAACTAGGTATATCCTGGCAGAGGAGTGATGGCTTACAGTAACTAGATATATCATGGCAGAGGAGAGATGACTTACAGTAACTAGGTATATCCTGGCAGAGGAGTAATGTATTACAGTAACTAGGTATTTCCTGGCAGAGGAGAGATGACTTACAGTAACTAGGTATACCCTGGTAGAGGAGTGTTGCCTTACCGTTACTAAAAATTAAAAATTTATTGAAATTTTTTTTTATAGTTAAAATATTTATTTTATTTTAAATTAAACATATAAGCATGGCGGTCATTACGTAGATAGTATGTACACTTTACATGTATATTTAAAAATAAAAACACATTGGATTAATAATAGCATGTGTTTTTAGTCTCTTTATATTAAAAATATAAATGTTTAAACTTGAAACATTAAATATGTTGTAAATCCAATTACACTAAATATTTTTAGTGAAACATGTGGTTTAATGATAAAAGAGAGAATACCAAAGAAAATGAAGGAAATTAAGTTAGTAGGAGAAAGACTGCAAGGAAGGCAAAAAAGAAAAGGATGGGTGGACTAGATAACAGAAAGTGTGCAAGTGAGAGGAGAATACTGGAAGCAAATAAAAGAGGAAGAATGGTGGAAGGATAGAGGAAGATGGAGGAATTTTAGTAAACTGACCCAGTAACAGGCTTGAAACAGTTGATGATAATGATGATGATGATAATTTGGTTCGATAATTTAAAATATAATAATATGGACTGTAAATACTTACATATTTTTTATTCTGGCTAATTACACCCTCTCAGGGTAGCAATCTAAAGTCACAACAATTACAATTTATAAATGATTATGTCCATGTTGCCATCTTCTTCCTGTCTTTAATTCTCCTAGGATTTCCAGAGCTAAGGTGTCGGCCTCACAATATACCTTTTACGGTTCTTATCCAAAGCTAGAACAGAAGTGAACTGAGGCCTTTAATATTTGGAAATCCTTTTCGTCAACCTAATTTCACTCAACTCGGTGGCTGTGTGGTCTAACACGCTACTCTCGCAGTAGACAATACTACTAATGACGGGGGGGGGGGAGGAGTTCAAAGTTCGAATCTCGGTCGGATGTAGTGATGCGTGTTTTTCACTCTCCCTCTACGCAATTGTGGGTACACGCACTTGCACAAGTGGACGCGCATACCGCCCTTAGCACCGAATGAATAAGCTTGGTTTAGCAAACGGGGGTGCAAACTGGACCATACAATGTATCCAGTTTTATTTTTTCTTAATTCCTATTCAAACGTATATATTTATGACGCTAATGTGTTTGGTAGCAGGAAGATTGAGTTTAGATGAAACGTATCAAAAAAAAACCCAGCCTCAATACTACTGACAGGGATTAAAAATCGAATTCCTTCCATCTTTAGCGGTCTAGTCTTTTGCGAGAGTAGCGCCTTAAACTGTGTGGTCATTCTTTATGTTAAGAACTTTCAGCTACTGGCAATTCTAAGCTAAATACGAATGAATTATTATTATTATTAGCACCGCGTCTTACTACCCATTCGGGTTATACGCATACGAATGAATAGCAAACGCGGGTACCAAATGGACTTTTTTCTCACTCGTGCAAATGTTGGGTGCATTGAGGCGGTCGTTGCTCGCCCCGCAAGGCCCTATGTAAGTCCTGTTAGTCGCCATAAATCTTCTAGCAGCCACTTAAAACGCTAATTACTCTTATAAATACAAACCATATATTGTTGCGTCAAAAATCCCGGGTTCAACTCCCGTATCCAGGTGTCAATGATGGATTAAGCATAAATAATAGCTTTGGACGTTTTCACATTTCAACCCAGCGCAAATAATGCAACATAAATAATTTTATTATTCTGTTTCTTTCATTTGGGCAAAGATATCCATTGTTGCGTCAAAAGTCCAGAGTTTGAATCCCGTATCCAGGTGTCAATGATGGAGTAAGCATAAATAATAGCTTTGGCCACTGATGTTTAGTTTTTGGACATTTGGACAAGCAAGGTGTTACAGTAAAATATTTGATGGTCAAAACTGACCTCTTGGGGAAAAAATAAAAATTGTGGACCCGGTTTCGTTTCAAGGCAAAAATCAAACTCTAAGACAAAGAAAAAGAGGAAAAATTAAAAACATTTATAATATTTATTCAAACGAGTAAAATATGAAGTTATAAAGGGACTAGGGACTGATACTTGTTACATTAATACAATATAGTATATGATAGATTGAATATTAATTCACTTCGGTTTCCTCCCTCATCGTCCACGCTTTGTGCCTCGGCCGGGTAGTAAGACACAATTCTAAATACCGATATGATTAACTTCGTGGCTATTAGCGGGGGGAGGTAGGGTTGGGGTATTGAATACAAGTGAACCGTGTCGCTCTACCTTCACACAAATGCAGGTACATTTTATACCTTTCTCAGCCCAGATATTACTTAAGAATTTATGCAGTTATATATTATTTCGTCAAAATATATTTGCGAACATTAAATTCAAATAAACCTCAGGTTTTGCCAGAAAGGGTACGTGTCACTCATAGAGTTATGGCGGGAGGATTTAGGACGCACTACTAAAAATGTGTCGAGGTCTGGGGTTTCCGTGCAGGGGTTCGAGGTTTGAATCTTGATACATCTCGGAGAGGGATTGTTAGCTTTGGCTTCCTTGCTCGCTGGCTGCTCTTGTATCAATGCCATATAACTGTACATTCCAAAACCTCGCAACGACATGTCATCGGAAGAGAGTGAACGACTCGGTAATGGGGTCGTCAGCTCGTGTCATCCATTCCCGTGACTTGAAGTTGATAACTTCTACAGGGCGGTGGGATGGGGGGGGGGTGGTAGGTCATTACCCCTCAGGGATTTCCCACGCTCAGATGTTGAAATTTGATATTTTCGAGTCCATGAAGTGAAATGAAAATAATCAGCCATTGCCAAACGATGTAAGGAGGGCGGGGGCTGGGGGGTGCGCACTAGTGACACGCAGTGGTCACTACTCTGTAGGGGGGACGAGCAGCGAAGCTCAAACAGTCATCAGGTGAGGTTCTTGCTGCTTGTTCCGGGACAAAGCCTTGTGACGGAGGAACCAATGTTCATTCTACCCCTGACAGCCATGGCGCGAGGTTCATCCTTCGGTCTCATGCTCCCCCCAAATAAACTACAACGCCCTAATCAATGAATAAAAACTCCAACACCTCAATTCTACCAATTAATGAATTAATTAACAATAATTAATTAGCAACAATTAATTAACAATCAATAATAATCAAGAACCAACATGTCCTGGGTTGGTAGGCGAGGGGGCTGTAGGGGAGGGGGAAATGACGTCAGGAGGAGGGCGAGAGGGGCGGGAGGGAAAAACCAACAGCCAATCAGAGAGCAGGAGGAGGGGTCACGTGACCTGTTTCGGCCAATAGGAGCTCAAGGTCAAGTTGATTCGTAGGGGCCAGAACACTACTCACCTCCAACTAACTACGTCCTGTATAAATACAGTATTTGCTATAATATATAACAACACATCAACCCTTGAAACAAGGCATGGTATTGAGAAAGAGGAGCCGGCGAAACAGAAATTGAAAGAGGAAAATGGCATCCAGTCCGTAGATTGCGGACTGTTCGTCGATACAGATCTACCTTCCCTAAGAGCTAGTCCAGGTAATTAAACTATGATGAATGATTTAATAATATCTTTTATAATACATTTTATTTACAAGCAGGTGTTGATTCAGGGCTTGAGTTACCTCAATATTAATCACATTAATTTTATTGCTCAACAGATGGTATGGTAGGAGAGAGAGGGATCTTTGAGATCAAGGGTCCTTTATCAGTATATGACACAAAGGATCTAGAAGAGGCTGTAAACAGTGGAAAGGTAACTTTAATTATAAAAACATGTTTAAATATTAATGTAAAAAAATTGATTTTATAAGAATTTATGAAAATTTTTCAGATAAAATTCTTGAAATTATTGTGTGGTGAATATAAATTGAAGAAAGAGCACAATTATCACTACCAAGTGCAAGGCCAGTTGCATCTAACACACAAAAAAAGCCTTTTTGTTGTCAATACAAGCAACTGAGTATTTATCGAGGAAATTGAAAAAGACGATGACTTTTGGGAAAATAAAATGTTTGAACTGTACTATAATCGCATATTGTAAGAACCGGTGACTATAGGTTACACAATTTGAATTGAAAAATAATAAGTTTAAACAATAAATAGATTTATTAAACAAAAACAGATATAAAAATATTAAGGTTTACAATGATATTACGGGTTATACTTTGAAGTTTTGATGCAGACAATTAGAACTTGAGAACTTGATTATACTGCTGTAGCTA
Organism: Timema monikensis; assembly: GCA_902151445.1. Taxonomy (NCBI): domain Eukaryota; kingdom Metazoa; phylum Arthropoda; class Insecta; order Phasmatodea; family Timematidae; genus Timema; species Timema monikensis. Next base: position 54,639 of record CABFVZ010003655.1, on the reverse strand, counting down.
CTAGGGCTGTACAGGAGCCGGAATACTGTATGAATTATTCTAAAGAAGAAAATAATCAAATAGTTAATAACAAAATATAGAACAATATATATATATATATATATATATATATCCTTTAATCAGGTATGATAGACTGGGTTGTAAGATAATCTCCTTGAAACATTTTGTATAATGATAAACAATATAAAAGTTACTTGACTACTGTGGTCGATGGCTAATAAACAGGTGTCAACAAAATAGTACTATGGCTGGTCTCTTTCCCTTACGGTAATGCCAAAGCATTCAATAGTACAAACATATCTAATTGCAATTACACTAAGAGTAACACCAACACAATAGGAAGCTAAAAACCTGGCAAAAAAAAAGAGGTATTATATGCGCGAACCCCACTATGACTCTATAGCAGTTCCCTGGTTTGCTTACCGTAGCTAAAATCGCACGAGAAGCGTGACTGCTTAACCAACACAAATTAAAGAATTCCATCAACTCAACTGAGATATGGAATACAATACAGACAACCTGGTTGTAGCCATCCAAAAATTAAACAGGTGAACATGACATTCACGGCGTCACGAGAAACATTGAGTCAAAATAGACTAATGGAACTTGTGGAAGCTTAGCAAGTCTCTAACTAAGACATTAATGCATTCCAAGCCCAAGGCTCGTAACGTAAAGACAGTATGGTATATATACAGAGCAACATAGTCTCTAGGACTGATTTACAATATATGAAACTAGTAATTATAAAACTTGTCCCTCATTCTGGGGACACAATATTTAAACAATAAAATTAACGTTTAAATTTGGGAGTCAACAAGACTTAAAGTTGATTAACTGTCAACTAAACATACTGTCAAAGCAAATGAAAATCGTCTCCGACTACATACAGAATACTAAAAAGGGTGCAAATAGACTTTGCATATTTTTTACAACAAAAACTAGATAACAAGTCATAAGAATTCGTTGATCATTTCATGATACTTATTTGATCGAAGTCCGTGGTCCTATCCATGGTGGTGGTGGATCCGACGGCTCAAACTTTATATTCGTCACCGAAGTCTGTCATCTTGTCCATGGCGGTGGTGTTCCGACGGCTCAAACTTTATGGTCGTCGTGTTCTTTGATGCAGCACAGGGCAGAGGTTCCTCCTTTGACGCTTGGTAGCAGTAAATTGGGTATAATGTTTATATAGTTACAAATCTGATACGAACGGAACAAAGCAAAAAGGGTGATAAACACAGGAAAATAGAAAGGAAAAATACGGATGAAGTTGGAGGCAAAAAGGAGTGACGCTTGCAGGGAAAGGGGGAGCATGTTTCCTTGAATAGACGCCAATCTTGTCTGACGCGATGTAGGTCAGTGGGTCGATCCCGTTATACACTTCATTTGTTTGTCAGGTGTAGTTACGATAGTAGGTGAGGCCGCCATCATTGAATAATTTTGAGCTTCACATGTGGGACAAGCGAATCCAAGAACATCTTGAAATGGTGAGTAGACACCAAAGCATCTTATATTTAAATATATCTGTTTTAATTATGTTATTTAGGATCAGTCATTATTTTTATGAGAATTTGGGATATAGAAGTACTTTACTATATTTTCTTGTAGACAGCATGGCAAGTGTATGTAAATTTATCCGACATCATCCAATGGCAAATGGTATGCGTTAACGTATTATATTCATAAATGTGATAATATTAATCCTCTTCTTTGATAACTGCTACAGTAATTATCAAAGGACAATATTTTTAACAACCACGTGTTTCAATTTGGGGAGATACGTAATTTTATTTACTGCATTTAGTCTGAGAAAATACACTTTGAGGTAGATTACTTTTTTAAATATGCTAATATTGTTTCTTCCTTTCGTAAATTATTAAAATATTGATATTTAATTGTAGCTGTCCAATCTGTCTGATTGACATGCTACAGAACATCTAAAAAGGTAATAGGAATTAAATATGAATATAATGAGTTGGAATATTCTACATACACAATTTCTTTGCTTTAATTTTCAATTAAATAAGTAAATCAATAATTTAATGTAAATTATTTTTCACGTGTTTTATTTGAGAACTTACTCCCTGAATTAATAAATCCACAGTATGACAAAAGAATAAACAAGAGTGTTATAAAGGACCCATTGTATATAAAAGAAGCTAGTATAAACAAATCTAGGAAAAATACCCTTCTTTTCTAAATGCGATTAAATAATAGTCACCAGGTAAACTTAAATATCAATCTAAATGTTTTGTATCATGCAGAATATTGCAGGCATACTTTTTCTAACAAGTTATTATTTATTTATTTTTCGAAATTTTAAATAGTGTATGTGGCATATGGGTACAGTGCTATTTATAGCACTGGCTCAGTACAGCACTGTGATTGGTTGTTGTTTATACCACTGGCTGAGTACAGTGCTTTACCCTCCCCCTCCAAGTTTTACCCACTTTCCACAACTGTGAGAAAATTTCCCCTTCATTTACACTCTGGTTATTTCCATGATGACATGGGGTTAACGACCCGTTGTCCTTCTTCAATGTTGCAAAGGTTTATTTTTGGAGTTTTTTAACTTTGGTCTTCTGTGTGGCAATGAGTTTTCCCTGATGCCTCATACCTGTCGCCAGTTTGGCGATTCAACAATACAAGCCACCCCGATCTGTGTGACGTCATCATTGCGTGTGATGTCGCAACACTTCCCCTTATTACCCTTCTATATGGTAATGGTAAGGGGTTTTCCCTGATGACTCATACCTGGCGCCAGTTTGGCAGCTCGACAAACACGTCAAGACAGGAATAGATCACGACCTTGAATGATGTCACAACCCTCCCCTTTTATGTGGCAATTGGTTTTCCCTGATAACGTCATTTCTCTGGCACAACCCTAGCTGGGAACAGCTATAAATATCAGCACCTGTTTTGAAATCCTTTCATTGTATAACTCGTCTTCGAGTATTAAACATGCAACTCAGGATGAGTGATTTCGCTTCGCTGACGGATCAGGGTGAGTAAATGTACTTTTCTAACAGGCACACTCATTACATATTTGTTGTCAAATCAAAGTGTATACAATTAATTTCTTTCATAATTAGAATAAACTATGGCAGAGTTGCCTAAGTTTATTAATTTATAATAGGTATTTGAGAATTAAAATTATAGATAATTTGAAGGTGTCTAAGAAACCACTTTTTTTGGATGAAATTTTGGTAAAGTTATGCCGGAACAAGTGTTTATTATAATCAAGGGTAGTTTATTGAAAAAACTTGATTCCAAGATATAGTTAAATGGTAATTAATTTTGTTGGTAGTTTACTAATGGCTGAATATTATTTTAAAATCGTATAAACAAAAGTGGTTATACAAAATTAAATAATGTATTTTTTTATTTAAGAGTAGTTTATAGAATACATTTATTACAAACTATAAAATTATTTGAGAATAATTAACTAAAAACAAAATCTTATTCAAAAGATGTTTTGAACAAGTGTTTATTATAATTAACATAATAATGTATTTATTGAGAGTAGTGTTTTAAAATACCACAATACCATCAGTTTCTATGTCCCTTGCACCTATGAAAGACACTGCAAGGTCCATTTAAAAATAAACATTGAGCTTCAGAAGAACTCTTGTAGGCTACTCTTCGAAATAATTTAAACACCCGTTCTCACCACGACATTTTTTTTGTTTATTTCTAAACAAAGCTAATAGATCTGCAATGGCCACCATCCTGTAAATGGGAATATATGTAAAGCTCGGCCGTCGGCCGAGGACGCTCGCTTACTGTCTAACTTTTAAATACAGGCACCAAGAAAAGGCAACGCTCCAAAGTGAGGCGTGTGTTATCATAAAGTACACATTGCCCTGGACGAGCTAACACTGTTAAGTGTCACAGATTCAAATAACACTCTGGAAATGATTTTATCTTATTATTATATAACATAGAAAGTCTGACTAATATTTGTAAGTTCAAGATATACTGAATAACAAACTAAGCTGTTGCGTTGTATTTTTTAGAGAATGAGCTTTGGGGAGATCCTCAGACATCCGAGGATCTGATGGCCCTTGGTGTCTACCTGGAGTAATTGACCGCAAATGGTTGGTAATTGCTGGCCAATGTAAGACCAGATTTGTATGAAAGAATAATTTGCATTTAAAAGCCAAATAAAAACAAAATTAAACCATGCAAGATGGTTTCAAAATTTGACTAATGTGCTAAATTGGGCATATTCATTAACAAAATTGGGGATTATAAATTTTTGTTTTAAAAATGCTAGACGGTAAATATTATGTTAGCTTAAGGTGATTCCTTTGTTGAAATATTATTGTATGAAACATTGACTCAATTGGTAAAATGACTTTCTCCTGAGCTAAGTGTCCCGGGTTCGAGTCCCGGCAAGACCATAGCTATTATTGTGAAAATGACAGTGCAAATTAATTGGTAGTTTCTGTATGATAATTCATGGCCATCACTTATGTTAAAAGATTCTAATACAAAGTTTTTTTTTGTTTCGAGATGCATGGGGCCACTGTAGGATGTCTCCTGCACATTAAGTGTCTGTGGAGGTTCTGGTAATATCACCTCCACCCCCACCCCTAGTCCCACAAGGGCCTTTAATGGACTTTTTAGGCCCTGGATCCGATTGATGCATCAATAAGTGAGATTATTATTTTACGTTAAGATATTAAAAATATTGATGCATAAAATATTATTAATATTATAAGTTTAAAGAGCATATAATGAACAGATTGCTTAGTAAACCTCTATAATAGGATACTAATAGGCGAAATAACGTTTCAAATAGAACCTTAAAGTAATTTAAATGTCCGGAACATTGTGTGAAATAAACAAGTGTCTTTTTAATCGGTAGTTAGAGCAACTGAGGGATCCGTTTTAATATTTGATACTTATACTGTCCACTCCAAGGACAAAATATAAATAAAATGGTCATTTTGATTTCAAAGTGCAAAGAATGATTTTTTTTTAAACTGACTTTGGCTGGAACTATATTGTTTCAAGTGCTTACTTTGAAGTTAGTTTGACTTGTGTTTGAATTCAAACTATTGAGTTTTAGTTCAATTGGATATTGGAGATGCTGGTCCAAGCCGCGGGAAAGGCTCGGTCCCGACCCCAACATCCGCAGCCCCCATTCAGCCGGTGGGAGCTTTGCCACCTCCAGGTAGTGGAGGCGTCTTCCCACAAGCCAGTGGTGTAGGGGCGAGGCAGGCGGGAATCACAGAACACTTCAAGGATTGGATATGATGATGGCGGGGCCATCATCAACACCGCAACTGGGAATTTGTGTCCCGGTAAATCAGGTTAGTGGAGCATTGTTGAATGGTATCTCTCTTCGAATCGTCGAGGAGAGAATAAAACAACTGATGCGTTTCTTTTATAATGGTAGAGAAGTTACCATACTTCTTGGTGCTCCAGCAAGCGATCGTGAAGTATTAAGCTATCTTGAAGAGCAGATTACTGTTTTGCTCAATCAGCTGCAGGAACATGGTTTCAGCGCTGATGATCATATCGGCTTGATTTTGAAAAACACGGATTCGAGGTTGAGTCCTGTCCACATCTCATTTAGGCGGGTGGATCAGTTAGAAGCTTGAGCCGTGCTTGATAATGTAAGTCGCGTGTTACAGAGTAATAGCTTGTTCATAAGCACAGCATCACTGTACGTTAAACTCAGCTATTTTAAGGAACCTCGTGGGCGTGCACGTTATTGTGATAAGCTATCCCCTGCTAGCACATAGAGACGTAACAAACAAGGAATCATTACAATTCAAAATGTCGACAAACTTTTCCTTGCCTGTGGGTTTATTGTTGCCAAAGCTATATGTGATAATAAAAGAGAGCCAGGATGCATGGATGGGAACAGCTTTAAACAAATCAAAAATGGTCGTCCTATTCAAAAACTCAAAGCAGAGGAACTATGCCGTGATAGCCGTGTGAATCTTTTGAAAGGTGGTGGGCTCACTGAACTGAAACAATTTTAAACATACCTCTCAAAATAGAAAATCACAGTGTTCAGGGAACATCGGGGGAGGCAGGTCCTAGAAGAGGGACCTATCCTACCCGAACAATCCTTTAAGGGCTACCTTGATTTGTATTTTCACGACGATAAGCAAAACCATTTTGATGTCATAACATCCTTGATAGCCGCATTTAAGTACGGGTACTTTTGCCGTGAGTGTCGTGTGACGTTCAGTAATAGGAATGCGCACAAATACGAATCCACGTGCAAAAAATGCTACGCTAAAGCAGTTTGCAGTGGTGGACGATCTGTGGCCTATAAATACTTTGGGAGTTGGTTCACAAACCAAACATGTTTTAATAAACATAAACGTCCCGGTGTTTACAGAGGTCACATGTCAATTTGTGATGTTAAAAAGGTTTGTGAGGTCTGGGGGCAATTTTTTAATTTGGAAAGAGCAGAATATATTCACACAGGTGTTATGAGACTTTTTGTAGACTATGCGAGACTCATCGTCTATTAGGTCATTTCTTCTATATGAAGCAATCCCCATCCAAGACTTGACTGGAGAAGAGCATTTTCATGTTCGTATTCATTGATTTTGAATGCAGACAAAAACCGCTTCTTCAAGGTGCGGCCAGCACGTACTTACACGAACCTAACCTCTGTGTAATCCAGACGTGTTGAAAGACCTGCCTTCATATCGATGTAATTGACCATAATTGCACTGAATGTGGATGTTTTGGACTCGCATATTTAAGGGTGATGCCACAATGGCCCAATTTTTTTGATTCTTAGAGCTAATTAAAACAACAAAATTTAAGGACATCACCTTCTTAACCCATAATGCCAAGAGCAAAAGTATAAATTTTATTTTAAAATATATGGAGTTAAAAAAATGGTTTCCAGAGCTCATAATGAACGGTGGGAAAATCATATCCATGCGTTACGGCCCGCTCCACTTTATTGAATAGCTGAAATTTCTCCCGATGTCATTGTCCAAGATGTCTAAACATTCGGCTTGAATGAGTCCTTGGCCAAGGGACATTCCCCCAATTTTTTAATAAAAAAGAAAACGCAGGGTATAGGGGTCCTTTGCCACCAAAGGAGGACTACAGCGTCGGTGAGATGTCAGTAGAGGGAAAGGGTCACTTTGAGAAGTGGTATGACGTGCTGGTCAAATAAAACTATATATTTGATTTTAACTGTGAGCTGGAACTGAATTGCGTGAAAGATGTAGAGATCCTACGGAAGGCCTGGCCTAAAGTTTAGAGACATGCTCACGGAAAAAGCAAAGGTGGATCCATAAGAGAGGTGTGTACGATCTCAGGAGCAGCCATGTTGGTTTACCGCTGAAGTAATCTTAGGGGGATACCATCGGTATCATCCCTAACGGTGGCTACTGGTGTGCAGACCAACAGTTGCACGTAACTATACAATGGCTCTGCTGGGAGGCCCATCAACGCCGTGTCCCTATCCTTCCTGCGGGCAACGGCCGTGATAAATATGTATTAGGGCGACGTGTAGACGGCGTTGCTAAAGCTGGAAATACCACCACCGTTTTCAGTTCTGGGGATGGTAATGCCATGGACTCCCTCTCTGTTATCCTGACAGGACCACCTCTATCTAAAACAGCAGCCACGAGACCATAAAGACGCGCTGTGAAGTGACCATGGCCTGCGTGAAAAAATTAGTAATGCTGGCTATACGGTTTTAGAGTTGTGGTAGTGTATGTTTAATGCGATGAAACGCTCTGACAAGGAATTGAAACAATCTGTACTCCAGCATAAGTTGTACAGCAAATAGCCCCTCAGTCCCAGGGACACATTATTTTGCGAGCGTACAAATTGTATCAAATTCTTCAACGAAGAAGAGCTTTCTTGTGAAGAGAAGATCAAGTACTTGAATGTGTGTTCATTGTATCCTTACGTTTGCAAGTACAAAAAATATTGTATCGGCCACCCCAAAATTAACTCAGTACCAAATTGTCTATTTATAAAACAAGTAGAAGGCATAGCCAAAGCTACCGTGACGCCTCCACGGGATTAATCATGCCCGTATTGCCTACACGGATGCACAACAAGTTAATGTTCATCTTGTGCCGGAAATGAGGGAAGGATAAAAACCAGGGTGCGTGTCAGCTTAAGAATAAGTAAAATTTCTGGTTAACAGGCGTCTGGGTGATTGACGAGATCCGGAAAGCCTTTGAAAAATGCTACAACGATGAAACCGTACAGGAAGATTGGGAATACAATGTATCTGTTTACGATCATCAGACACGTTCTGGGGGATTGTTTCACGGGTACATTGATATATTATTTGAAAACTAAACAAGAAACTAGTGGATGGCTTGAGTGGTGTACCTCACAAGATGAGAAGTTAGCTTATCTTCAAAATTATGTGGAAAGGGAAGTGGTGAGACTCGATTTCGGTTCTGTTTGTAACAACCATGGTCTCCGCACACTGACTAAACTCTTTATAAATTTACAATGGCAAAAGTTTTGGTAAAGACCCGATTTACCACACGTAGCCGTTGTCAATTACTCTAAGGGCATCCACAAGTACCTGACGGATCCGTACATCACCGTGGACAGCGTCATTGATGTAAATGATGAGGTTATTTTCCGCAATTACAAGGATACGCGTGATGCGTTGCACCATTACCATAACACGACTTCTATGGCTAGGTTGCACTTATACAGCATCCTTTAAAAATTGGAGGACCGCGTCTTGTTTCAGGATACAGATATAGTTCTATTTACGGAACGCCCCGGCGATTGGAGTCCACCGACACGAGACTTTATAGATGAACTCACTGACGAACATCAAGATTATGTTTCGGGAAGCTATACTAGTTCAATTGTATCAGGCGGTCCCAAGAATTATGCGTACCGAGTTTGTGTTGGTGGCAATCCTGCCAAAACAAAAACGGTGTACAAGGTTCGTGGGATCACCATAAAATATGGCCATTTGAACTACATCAATTTTAACGTTTTCAAATTGATGGTCATTGAACAGGCTGCGTATATATATAGATTCCACACAAAATTGTAAGAAAAGCTCTTGCGACTGTATGTACCGTTTCGCAGACTAAAGTCATCCGGCCAGTGTACACCAAACGGCGAATAACCTATGATTTTAATATGGTGCCGTTTAGGAATCAGAGTCCTTGTAAACGCACTCGCCACGACTAAAAGGTGATGTCTTAGACGGGATGAATAATCATCTTTTTTTCTTTCAATTTAAACAGATCCACTGATAATACCATCATTAAAAAAATTTAGATTCTTTAATTTTTTTCTGCGTAAAAGAAGCATATTTTTTATTGATTTATTTTTTGTTCCCAGGATACTTTTTATATTTTTTTACCACCAGTAAAATCCTTCACCTAACTGATTACTTCTAGTCAAATAAAATTAGGTGTCTGTATATATATTTATTTTAATTCTAGTCAATTTTGTTTATTTATCTGTACATATTTTAAATTGAAACCATCTGTCTGAATATATATTCAAATACTCTTTAAACTTGAATTTGTAAGTTAGCTTAGATATTTAGTATCGAGGCCACTATTCCCGCTACGACTTCAAGAAAATTATTATTGTTTTCTCTACACTTAAACATCTATAATATACTTCAAGGTGTAAGATGTATTGTATAGCCATAATTTTTTTTTAAATTAAATATTCCAAGTATTCCTTTCATGGTGTGAACTATATTCTAAAACTTTTTATTTCTGTAAATAATTATTGTATAAACTGTTATGTGTATATTTTAATGTCTACAAACTCTCCTTCCTATACTATAAATACAAGTTCATTTAGCTTATCAACTCAATCTCAAACACTATGGACCATTTGAAACATCCATATTCGACCATCATCAGCGGCTCTTCCGTCTGTGTAAAGTCACATTTTGGAGCCGACTTGGACACAATGTGTGAAGTTAAATTTGAAAAAAAAAATCACCTGGTATTACGCACTATGGTAACCGGGATTCGAAGAGAACAAGTCAAGGCCCCATGTCATATTCTGTAAGGGTTTGCCGGATATGGAAGGCAACCATAGCTGATTATAATAGACAACCTGATGCGTAAAGCCAACGAAGTGGTTTTCGATCTCTTCACTAAAGGATACCATTATCAAAATATTATCATCAGGTATCTTACAAAAAATATATTACACTAGAGCAGAGGCCAAAGAGACATTTCCTTAAACGCGCACTATATCATGCTTTTTAAAAATCTCAGGAATAAAGATCAGATTCAACACTTTGCACGTCAGGTATGTCCTGAAAACCCACGTGTTTTACAAGAGGCATACACTGATACTACAGGTACTCTCCACATGTATATTGTTAGATTTCAAGAAAGGTACACCCGATTGGTTCATATATGGAACCCGCACATATGTTAGGTGCTGTGTGTACCTACCACACAAAAGCTATAAAAACACCGACACTTCCCTATTGAAGACCATTTCATAGCCACCAGTCCCAAAGTGCTTAAGAAAGCACCTCTGTTGCGGGATATGTGTCACATAAATCCGCAGCAACATGTTGCCTTGATGAAAACGGCAGACAAGAAACTGATTGACTCTGTTTCGAGTGTGCCTACAATATTTTGAAAGGGAGGGTGCCGTTGATAAATGCGCAGAAGACAAAGTTACGTTCTAACTTACAGGTGTTACGCAAGCTGGTCAAATGAGGAGAGTGCTGGAAGAAAAAGAGATGACTATTTGTTCAGAAAGGAGGAGCGTTCTTGCCCTTACTTTTATACCCAATAATCAGTGGTGTCCTCGGTTCCTTATTCAACAAGTAAATAATGGAACATACGAAAATATGATATTGGTATCCCCGGAAACGTTACACCGTTACGAGCAACATCATCTATAAGTGGCATCAGCCACAAATCTAGTGGTATTCGAGCTCGACAAGGAAATGGAAAAAAATCTTCGCTATAAAAATTGATAAGTCTAAATTGACTTTTGCCAACGAGTACTACAGCGCTATCTGCAATTTATTCAGCAACCTCCACTGCCTGAAAATACCTCCACAACAACCCTTGAGGTGACTAATTTCAATCTCTGCTGTACTCAATATTGTACCCGTACAGGCACGTAAAAGAGCCGAACTTTTACTTGAACATATTATTTCCCGAGGCGGTATCTCTTGGGACTCCAACGTAGAAGTGAGTACTGACGATACGCTTCTACATGGATCCAATATTGTGGATTTAGTCAAAGATCTGGTCAGAGCAAGAAGACACAGTTCCGTCGTGGTGGCGAATGTTTTATACGGCGTTACAAAAAATAAACGTCTCGAAATAATTTATTGTAAACCCGAAACGTCTGGCACCCATTAAAGATCCGATCAATTCACCAACCCCTTACACCGTCGGAAAGCCCTAAGATATTTAAATTTAAAATGGTGGACGAAAACATGTAGCTACATTTCCAAGCTTAATGGGCCGTTTAACTGACATCTACTATGACCCTTTTCATCCTGCAGGGTTTACAGGGGTGGCGTCGTTCATAAAAGCACCCAATAGAGATCTGGGCAAAGTGCGATAATGGCTTCGTACGCAGGACGCTTATACGCCACACAAACCGGTGATAAAAAAGTTTCCAACATTGACGATCTCTGGCGAAACGATCTCAACTATATGCGAAGTCTCCGCAAATACAACGACGCCACCGTGTACATGCTCACCGTCATCGTCGTGTTTAGCAAGATGGCCTGGGCGAGGACGTTTCTCTCCAAGACAGGGAGCGTCGTGAGGGAGGCCTTTCAGGACATTTTCAAACAAAGTGGCTGTAAACCTTTAATTTTACAGACGGATAAGGGGACAGAGTTCACGACATGTCTAGTCTGAAATTACTCACTAAGGAAGGCATGTATTACTAAACCACCCATAATGCGCAAGGGAAGGCAAGAATCGTGGAATAATTCAATAGAACTCTGAAAGTGCGCATGTGACGCTACTTTAAAAAAATAACACCTATCGCTATGTGGAAGTCCTCCAAGATCTCGTTGAAGCTTACAATGGCGTAAAAAATTCCCATATCAAGATCGTGCCTGCAGACGCTTCATAAGCCAATGTGCTTCAAGTCAGTGATAATATGTGAGGCAAAAGGCGCCCAAACTCAAATAGTAAGCAAAAACTCAAATTAGGTTAAACGATGCGTATTAGCACATCCAAAATGCTGTTTGAAAAGGGCTATGAGAGCAATTGGAGCGAAAAAAATTTCAAAGCCAGCAGTGCTGTGTTGCAACAATCATTCGTCTCCAGGTTGACCTATCTTGACAGCGAGTAGTTGGAGGGAACGTTTTACGAACCTGAATTGCAATGCTTACTTTTTTACAATACTTTTAAATTTTATTAAATACTACGTGTCAGGGGTAAATGTGCCATAAGAAGGTGTGCGTGCAGTGGAAAGAAAGGTTACCTTCCAAGTGTAATTCTTGGTTTCCTGCCAGTTACGTCAGCGCCCTACCATGAAGGATCAGTTTTACATAACTTTTCCGAGTGATAGCTTTATGGTATATTTCCCTAAAAATTTCCTCGCAAATTTCACCACGCAACTAACTTACCGTCTTACACTCGACGGAAAATGGAAAATCGCTCTCGCCGGATTCCAATATCCGTGTTCTTTCACCACCGTACCCGAGGGGCAATATATTTTATGGTACAACTGGGTGGACGCTAACGGCGTGGAACAAATATTCAAGGATCAAATCCCGCCTGGAAATTACAGCACTATCAATGAATTGGTCAAAAACCTAAACGATGTGGAGGCGTTTAAAGGGGATTACGGAATTAAATTCAAGTACACAAACCCTAACAAAAATGGGGACATTGTCTCTACTTCACCAAATATACACCTTTTATTTTATTTATTTATTTATTTCCACTATTTATCCCGATTGCTTATATGTAGCTCGGGACCTAGATCTACATCTAGAATTAGCATTATATCATTTAGCTAAGTTCTTTTTTTAAATACAATAATAAATTTAGAATAAACACTTAAATCTAAAGGTCCTATTTGTCCTTTTTTATACCTAGTCTAATAGTTGGTCCGCCCCTGGTACCCTGTCCCGCTGGGTGTCCCACAGCACTCTGGATCTAATAGTCCCCAGATTGGCGAGAGCCCCAGTGAGGGTAGGCATCCTCCTCCCCGCCACCTGGGGAGGTGCCCTACCAGAGATTTCGCTCAATTTACTACCCACAATTTCACCACCTATGGACTTACAACTAACTTAACTTAAAGATTTATAAAAAATACTTAATAGTAACTTAACCTAAATACAAGTCCACCTTATAATTGTTTACAGGGTTCTTCAATTGTTATCGCTGATCCATTTTCTAAACAGAGAGCAGCCATCCGATGTTTCAGTGGACACACCAGATGCCCGACAGCTACAGCCCAGTATCACACACTTGTCACCAAGTGGGCTGTACCCTATGAGTGAGGGGTTGAATCCTCCGTTTGAAGATGTTGTTACTTTGTACTCCCTATCTGGTATCAAGGTGCCCTCCAGTTCATCAACAGTTCACACTACTGGAATCCAGAGAGCACTCTTTTCCTCAGTTAGGCTCCGGTTTGCCTGGAGATCCCCATCACATTCTACCCAGCCAGACGATAATTCAGTTTGCCTTTGTCATACCTATTGGCTTATTCAAGTAATACTTTTATGTGTCATCCATATCTGTTGAAACGTCACTGTCTACTGTCATGTCACTTTCACTATCCGTCCTGTACCTTTTGCTCTTATGTTGACCAGTCTATTTTGTGCTCTATTTTTCTTTGCAGTTAAGTACTTATTTATTTTATATTTGGACACATTATCCGTATTGTATCCAGTAGACTCCATCGGGATACGTCACGCAGTATGTGATAAACCCTGCTCGCTTGCAACGGTATCTGTAGGTTCATTCCTCGCGTATCTTCCCCTACAGTAGTCCAAAAGAATCCTATAGAGGATCATCAGACATCTAATTTCTCTCAGCCTCTCGAATAGCTCCGGCCACCACAAGTTGTTAAACGCTCCCGAAATTTCCACGAATATCCTCAAGGCGTAATTATCTCTAGCCCTATCTACAAGACTCATGGCCTCACAGATAGCGTCCTCCGTAGACCTGCCCCTCCTGAAACCGTACTGTTGTTGATGCATCCCCATAGCCTATGTTTTTTCAATATATTACACAAGATCTCTTATTGCAATTTTCCACATACATATAAGAGACATATATGTTTGTACCATTTCTGTATTAGAGGATCCTTATCCTCTCCATTACTCAGGATAACTAACTCACTTTGCTTCTATATTTGGTACGTGGCCCTGAGCCACGCACTCACATTCATCAATCTAAATAAGAAGGGCGCTACCTTCTTGCGGATCTGTTGAAGAACCTCCAACCTGATCCCATTTGGTCAAGGTATCTTCTTCTTTTTCATTTCCGCCACAAGTCTTATTACCTCCTCCTGAGTTAATGGATCTGTCACCTCATAATTATCGTAACTACTAGTCATATCCTGACTAGCTATAACATATCCTTCGTCGTCTTTTCCGTCTTAGTCTGGAAGTACAGCGTCTAATAGCAGCCTCGCCGATTCTTCCCAGTTTGATGTAAATCCTCCCCTGGCTTTCTTAGTGTCGAGATAATTGCACATATCGTTCCCAGCTTTCTCTCTTTACCACCACCAGGGTGGATTCAAACTCTTTTTTTCCCGTCTATACCCATTGAGGAGCAGTCCACGACTAGCAGGATCTATAGAACTCTGATATCTCCTTCGTGCTACCCTCATCTCCTTTTGAGGTCTACCAAGACGTTCGTTCCATGGGCGATTGTTTATATTCAATGTATCCTTCACCATTGGTAATGGGTGCCCTCATAGCTCTCTGAACTGACCTGGTAAACTCCTTAGCGGTGATATTGACATTTCCTCCTTCAGCCACCTCAGACGGCAGCACCAGCAGCCCCCTTAGCCTGTTCCAATTTGCCTTTCTTATGTTGTATCTAGACCTTTTCTCCATGTCTATCTGATCTTGCCTTCTACCTTCTATTTCTATTTCAAAGGTGATCAAATTATAACACAAGTGATTTTCTCGTTGCATAATTGATCAACCCTTGTGATCGGTGGATTTTTATTAATTACCACTACTGCACTCATGGAGGACTTCCCAGATATCACTATTCTCGTATTCACTGGCATCTGTGGTATCTTCCCACCTCGGGTACTATACGGTTCCTGCAGACAAACTATGTCTATCTGCAGGTCCTCCGCCACCTTCCTGATCTCATCCCACTACGCAAAGCATTCAACTGCCCAATCTTTAATTTTTAAACTTTAGGCATTATGGGTTATGCGTATAAACATAATATTTGGGCCGAGCTTACTTCGAGTCAAATGCTATGCGACCGTTTTCTTTTACAAAATGCCGGTAAAGCTCCTCTACATCGAGCTTATCGTCCCTTCTTTCAAATACCCTGTGAATCCTTTACAGTAGTTGATCCCACCTTCATAGGTAGGTTCATGGCCTTAAGTTGTATTATGTCCAAGGCTTCGGGGGTGGCGAAAGCAACAGAATTACCTTTCTCATGGCCAGTTCTTATTAAGTGTGGCCAGGTGGAGGGTTTTCTGCGCTTCCAGCCTTTACAGCTGTAGAGTCTCTTCAAAGTTATTATATATCTGACCAGGATCGACCACATCCTCCAACATATTCCTTTTTTCTTCCTCCGCTGTTTTCTCCTCATCCCCGTCCGCTGTATTCTCTCTATCAGTGGACGCTTCCAGTGGCTTCAACTGGTCCCTCTTTCTACCAGTTTCTTTTTTTGTTCCTCCTCAGCTTCGACAATTCTCTAATGTATTATAACTGTTCCTTTTTTCCAAAACTTCCACCTCTTGATGTTCCAGAACTTACGCTCATACTCTTCTACAGTTGAAGTTGAAGTTACTTCCTCTGTCTCTACCTATACCTTCTCCATTACCTGTTGTTCCGGTTGGTTGCTTATCTTCACCTCAGATTTGTCTTCTTTATACCTTTCTGCTCTCCTCATATTCTTCCTCCTTCTTGAGGGGGAATTCTTCTTTTTATTATCAGACTTCCCCTTGCTTCCCCTATTGTGTTTGTCCACGTCCGTCTAATTTAATCTGTCCAGTATTTTGTGTAGCACCATCATTAGAGTCCTTATGTCGTTACTCGTCATAGTTTGTACTCTGTATCTGTCTATCTAAAATCAGTTGGTATGTGGGGCACTCTCTGGTGTTAGGATGCTTACACATATTTTTTACTCTATCACCACATGGTATACACATCTGAGTTTTTGCCTTACATTCCTTGAACTTATGTCTCATCTTCCAACAGTGACCACATACCGACTCCTTTTTATGACAGAATTTCACCTTGTACCCTAAATCCCTGCATCTGTTGCATCTCGTAATAACTACACACTCCTTCACCGAAACGCTACTGAAACGTAAGTAGACACGGCTCCCAACCAGTAGGTTCCAGACCCTTGCGGATACCTCCACCACATGATTGATAACCCGTCTCTCTCTCTCAATCCTGTTTTGAACCTAGGTTCAAATCCCTCTAAAAACTCCTTCTGGGTGATTCTGCCCTCTTGGTTTTGATTATAAACAGTCTCTCCCAGTTCCTCCACTGTCATGTCAAATGGTACGTTTAATATAGTAATGAGTGGTCGTCTATTCCTCGGATCATCACACATGAGGCCCTCAAGTAATTGGATCCTCTTTTTTTATATTTTATATGTCCTCACTGTCGTCAGTCTCTATTAAAACCCATCTTCCCTGCTGGCCGAATAGACCTGATCCGGATATTATCCTTGGCAGGATTGAGCTTGGACATTACCTTGACTTGTATATCCTTCATATCTTCCTCTTTGCTGGATGAGATGAAAACGTTGGCAGTTTTTTTTTTCCATCTCTCTGTTGATCCATTATGCCGGATCCATCTTGCTGACTCTATTGAGTCAACTAAGTCTACTGCTCGGTTTCGATCCTAAGACTAATCTGATCAAACTCCAAAAGTCATCGTACGCCGCCAACATTCTACTAGGCTAGCCCTTGCAAATGTACATCTACATGGATCTCGACGATACTCAGACCATGGGTGACATTGTGGCACCACTTTTATGTATCGTAGGTATCAACAACACCAACTATATCTACGGCATACATAATAGTTTTAGCTATACTACGTTGCACTATATGCCCGTACTTAAAGGAAAATTGAAAGCCTAGAAATCAATATAAGAACAGACATTGGTGAACCTGTACCATTCAAGCTTGGAAAATTGTTCGTGAAACTTCATTTTCAACGCTGCTTAACATGAACTGTCCCTACCAAATATACTATGTCAACCAGGCTGGAACAGGAATATCTTCGATCTACCACGGTGCTCCCTATCAACGCGGGAATGGAATATGAAGTTTTCAGCAGCCTTTTCAAGAGCGTTGAACCGTTGCTGAGAATCGGTGTTAAAGCCATTGAAAAATAGGATTTTCATATTGGTATCGTCGTACTCTCTAACGTCGCCAATTGGCGTCGTCCTTTCAAAGGGGCCATATGCCAGCGTTTCGGGAAGGCTGGAATAAAACCGAAACGCAAGGTGAAGCAAAAGATCGGTAAACTGATAACCACCTGAGTCTATAAGAGGCGTCGTAGGAAGCACTGACTTCAGTCTTCTGTCGTTGCTGGACGTAAAAAGGTCAAGAAAGAAGCGTTACATATTTTCAGTATAAATATATTTTCTACACTCCCAGTCCTGCAAGTGTTCCAGAGGTGATCTCGTTATATTTTCCGTCCCACCCACGCAAACCAGATTTGAAAGTGGACAATGAATCCAGTACAAACCCGTATCTTCTCTCACCGATGATTAATCTATCGAATTTACCGTTACCGGTAAAGGCGAGTTCTATATCGATCTAAGGGCGACTATCATGAAACTCTACGGTGGCGCTTTCACCGAGATGGATGAAATTGCTCCTATCAACAACTGGTTGCATTCGCTATTCACACAGGTGGGTGTGTTTTTAAACCTAAAATTAGTCTCGCCGCCCAGCAACACGTTATACTTAGAGATCGTACATTGACACGCTGCTCAATTACAACAGTGAATACAACATAACACATTTTAATTGCTGTCTGTGGTTCGAACACACCTCCGGAACCTTTGAAGTGGTTAACGCTGGCAAAAAAGGATTAGAGATTCATCGCAATCTCATTGCAAAAAGTAAGATGGTGGATATTTTTGGGTATCTACACGGTAATGTGTTTAACCAAGAGAAATACCTTTTGAACGGCACCGAACATCAGAGTAAAACTGCTTCGTGTTTAGTATTATGGCAGTACCTGAAATCCCGTACTTTAAGTTTCACATCGTTTAAACCTGTATTCTAGTGCGACGTGTAAAAGTAGCACCTTCTATACTGTTGGCACATGCCAAATCATTAAACGTCAGTCCTGCAATACATCTCATTACCAGCGTGAACGTATAAACACACACTATTCCTTCGGGTGTGCAAGGGAAATAACCGGACAACGTATTCACGGGACAGTTATCCAAACAATGCAACGTGGGATTGGTATCAAACGCTTCGTTAAACGGAGATGCCACCAAGAACCCGTTCAACTTACAAACCTATGGCATGAACCATTTCTCGTTGTACATTGACGGGGAACATGTGCCATCGAAACCGTTACAGCAAGATTTATCAAACGGCAACTCCTTCATGTCCTACCACACACTGTTTTCAGGAACGGGTATCTATTTCATGAACGAAGGTAGCGACATCATACGGGAAGCCTTCATTAATGGATATCATATAATGGCTTTTGATCTCACACCTATTCTGTACACCCACATGACATCGCATTTGGATTTGACGAGGCATGTTTCTCTGAACTTCTAAGTGAATTTCACCAGAGCTCTCACCGAAATCGTCAACTGTATCGTGTACGGGGAGCTTGTGAACATTATCACCATCGACATGGACAGAAACGTCGTGACTGTTTTGGGAGGTAATATAAGCAACCTCCCGCACCTTACCCCATCATTTAAATCATGGACGTCATTGTAGATTTCCAAAGCTTCATCGACGATAGAAACAAGATGATTAGTCAAGGAACTGAGATTTTTTTTTCTGTATGTGGTACATTCTTCATTATTCAGTGTTAAAACCTCCATATGCTATCGAGGAACTTTTAGCCATTGCTAAAAAGCAAGCTGACTATATCGTCAATTAACTGCACGGCATTCTCTGGGATAACGGTGATATGGATTACAAGCAGCTCAAATCCCCATTTCCCGTGCCACAACGCGTGCAGAAACAGTTTACGTTAAGGAGGCAGAAAATAAAAATTTCTAGCCAAATACATGCCTACACCTGCCGTAGATCTGTAAGACAGAGATTGTTTGTCTTTGAAAACACTTAAATTGGGCCGCACCATGTGCATGACACATAGTTTTGTTTGGAGTTTGTGTTTGGCCTTCATCGTTTGGGGACTTCGAGATTGGATGATTGAAGATGGACACTCACACCATAATAAGTGCGCTGAATAAAATCTGTGGTTCCGTTCTGTACGATCGGGTGTTTTCCCTGCTGATCAACTACCCGCAAGAATAGCGTGACCTGCCACTCTCGTCATCAACATGGATCCACACACCAAGACTGAGAAGTATTGGCTCACTATCTTCATCGACAAGAACAGCGTGGGAGAACATTTTGACAGTTTTGGTTTTCTACACCGCAAAAGTCACATCCTGCATTTATATGCAAAAACACTTTCCGCATGTCTCACAAGACGATACAGCTTCAAAGTATAGCTTCAGACTTTTGTGGCCATTACTGTCTCATGTACTTTCTCTATCGCACCCAAAACATTCCAATGTAAACTTTCGCGACCCTTTTTTCTCCCACCATTCCTACAGGAAACGACGCTAAGGTGTTGAGATATTACAACACATTTTTCAAGATGCTAGGGTCATGCCGGCCCTCAAGAGGCTGCGTCCAATAAGCGTGAGCCTTGTCTTCCCCTATAAAAGCGGCGTCTCGACGACATGCTAGTCATAATTACAACAGTCGTCGAATCCACCACCAGTATTTTCAATACTTTTTTTTTCCGCTGGACGAAGTCGACGCCAAACGAGTCATTGGAGGCATGAGTGTCAAGAACAACTTTACGCCCTATGTCTACCTAGAAAAATACGGAGGTAATTGTGCGGTGTTTAACTTTATAGAGTGGCACGATCTGGAAAACTACAAGATGGTAATATCAAAGTTTTTCAGCAACACATAGCCTCCTCAGAAGAGTAGTCCGACCAATCATGAAATCTCACTGAAACGCATGTGCAGTGACCGTATGATCGTCATTAACGAGAAACAAGATGCTGGACTCAAACGGGTTGCCTATCTTGCACCTAGCTGTGCGCGTCTTTGTGAGGTGTAGGACCTCTTCAACGTCGCCGTCAACCGACGGGATATGTGGTTGACACCCATCGCACAATATCTCAACAATTTGATCGACACACTCGTCGGGGATGTATGCGACACGCTAACAGAATCAGCGGATATCATTGAGCTCGAACAACCTACGGCGTAAACATACATCTGCAACTTGAATCTTATCATTGATACCTACTGTACACGCCAAGTCATCGGTTTGGACTATCACATATTTGATTGGGAAATAAAAACAATTTTATTAACACAGCTAAGAGACACTAGAAAAACGTGTGAACGAATATAAGCGCTACTCCTGTAATAATGTATAATAAATAATATGTATGTCTGTGAAACCTTTAATGTATACAATCATTAACAGGGTCATTGACCACTTGTACTAGCTCACAGTTTCAAGATCACGATCTATTTCTGACTTTTACAACCCCAAATTAAATTGAAAGTCTTAAAAGCCAATATCAATCGTCGGTTTCTGTCGTATGTTAATACAAGGGCCAATGTCAAGATATACTTTGTTTTAAATTTGTGCTTCGGCCCAAATACAAGTATATTTTGCCTTATCATCCAAAAGATGGTATATTTATTTTAGGATAGTGGCTTTAAAAATCTGTCATAATATTGAAGGATCCTTAGAAAGGTTTACAGCTCTGATTTAATTTTCAGGTCTGATGACTTGTGAATGGCTTTCATATTGTCTGATAGAGTTTAGATTTCTTTTACATTGACTTAGAACTACAAAACATGATTGACGGCATTTCTAACTAAAATTTGTTGTTGTTCATCATCAACCCTACAACACTAATTACATAAAGTAGTGTACAAAATATTTCCATGATTTTATATTTATCAGCCTTATTTAATTATGACTTTTAACAGGATCCAAATATCTAGTTCTACTAAAGATATACATTTAAACATTAGTTTCAGAATATAACTATTTTAATGGTCACATAGGAAATTTAGCTAAATACTTTCAATAAACATTTCATATGGACTAATAAAGTCCATATGAAATGTTTATTGAAAGTATTTTTCCGATTTCTCTTTGATCTTAATATAAAGTTTCGCTTGCAATATATACATTTATTTCAACTCCGCCGTACAACTCATCCCTACCTATATACCTTAGATCGTTAGATTAGGACAAGATGGATGTCATATAAAACAGTTTAAGGTAAGACAAATTTAATGAACAAGAATAGAGAGATCAAAAAAGATTAATGAAAATAATTAGTAAGTTTATTTTTGTCTGTAATTATTACAAGAAAATACGTTGACATTGTTAGACTAGTAGGGGCAACTGATCGTTGACGTCAAGAATTTATTCTCCAGGCAAGTATAGGATGAGGTGTGTATTATGATTTTTTTTTGTACAACCCAATATATACGAGTGACATAAGTTGGTGGATAAGGAAGATAGCTAAGGAGGATAGATAAAAGGAACATAACTCCTCCCTCTGCCAGTAGGTCAGAAGGGTAGAAAACGGCCTGGTATTGACGGCGGCATAACGCACGCTAGCAACTCTGGCATAGCTGATAGGCCCACAAGACGCTCCATTTGAACTCCTTATTTCTGGTGCCGACTTCATTGAATCAGAACGTCCACGGTCAGCGTGATGGTCAACCTAGAAAATATGGTGAGCCCAAGACAGTATTAGATGCTGTTGGGATAACATTACGTACAGCCTCTTTAGGTTGAATTTATATGAATTCATTGTGGCGGGTTAAATGTTTAAAGCCCGGTACACAACAACAACAATTGGTATTAGGTAGGCCTACTCATCATTCCATGAAGTTTAGATTGATGATCCATAAAATGTCACAATGGTCTATCCTTTCATTTTTAATTGGACACAAAACTTAATTTTACATGAAAGTTAAACTATCTTGTACACTGTTTAATCCCCATGAATCTGATTCTAAATATCTACTAATAAAGCTAGTTAGCTAGTTGTACTGGTAGGCACACTGGTAGGGTGGCAGCTCAAATATTTATCACACTTTTGCATGTTTAATGCAAGAACATTTTGATATTTTTTCATAAATAAACGCGCTGTAGTCTGAAATACTATGCAAACAAATCAATTCTGACCAAGTAGATTTTGGTCCCTTGCATTTATTACATTTATAGTGTAATGTTATCTTCCTCACCGTGTCCTACTACCCTTTCAGGTAAAACGCTTATAATATATTAATACTGCTAGGTTAGGTTTAGGAGTATTATAGAAACAGGAATTTTTTTACCAAAGTGCCCAGCTATTATTTAACCAAACAGGAAGGTTATAGAGTGTTAAACTCGATTTTTTTATTACTGCTAAATGTCATACCACTACCAAGAAAGGCCACCGAGATGAAGACAGAATCTCATCATCCCTGTAGAAGACCCGTCAAGCCGACATGTTTAGGGATCAGCTACTCTATCCCTGGACAAGCGTGTTTGCTGTCACATGCCAGCTGTCACCACTTATCCTCTCACTCTAGCATTTTAAAGATTAATCCTTTAGAAGGAGAATAGCACCAAACACACTGGTCTGTGACTAGCCATCTAGACCTCTAGAATGGAGGGATACTCTACGTCAAAACTTTATTTATGAACAAGTCTATTAATACTTATGCATACATTATAAACACTAATGTTCTTTACTCATCAAATTAAAGCATGAATGGACAAAGGCGAATAAAATTATATATAAATTTAAAATAAATTAATATAATATTCGCCTTAAATCAAAAACTTTATTCTAACCAACTTCATTGACCCTTATGCATAATTTCTAAATATTGATAGGTTCTCGATTTAAACATACGGTTTTTACCAATGGAAGTAAGCTAACACTTTTACATTTAATTGGAAATACACAGCGAAATTTAGAAGATGGAAAACATCTCGGGTTCATTTCCCGTGACCATGTGCTATTTTTATTTACAAATAACTTACACATGCTGATAACATTTATAAGTTAAATTTCACCGTACACCCAACACGGACAGCCCAGGTATTTGATCTTCGGTTTTAAATTAATTAATGTCATCTTCATTACAAACTAGCTGCAAGTGTCCACCGTTGCAAGCGTATAAAACGGATCACTACTATATTAAACAGCACATACTGATAGTGAACAATATCAGATAACTTTTTAACATCACAATCTGGCATTAACACGATTTACGTTCTTAGGTTCGTAATATATATATATATATATATATACTGTACAAGTTTAAAAATCAATTCTTATACTCTCTTTTTTAATTTAGTATGTATGTACAGTATCAGCTTTATAAGTGTGTTTATTCATTTTGAAGCAACCCGCAATTGTAATCCCGATATTAGAGGCGTCAAGCCCACTACATTTAAAAATATACCCTTAAGTGTAATTTGCCAATATCCCTAAATATATGTTAAATATTGTTATACCAATTTTAAGATGTTTATATTCTTTGGCTTAGAAAATACCAAAACCAGTGATCACGTGGCGTCAACATCGCAATATGTGTAGGAGCACAAACAAAGCTATAGCCTAAATACACAGGAAAAACTAATTTTTTCTGTGTGTTCTGTTTTGTTTAGCTACTTGAATCAGTGGTCATAATTTTCAATACATCAGGTTTTGATTGGGAATAGAAATTAAAATTAAAGTTTTTCAGAAACACGCAACCTCCTCAGAAGATTAGTTTGATTGATCATGAAATATTTCTGAGACGCATGTGCGGTGAACATATGGTCGTCACCAGTGATAAACAAGACGCCGGACTCAAACGGGTCGCCTATCTAGTACGTAGCTGGGTGCATCTTGTTAAGTGTGGGACCTCATCGACGTCACCGTCGACTGATGGGAAATGTGATCGACACCCGTCGCACGATGTGGCAACGATTTAACCGACACACTCGTTGTGGATATATGCGACATGGTAGCATAAACAGTGGAGGTAATCGACCTCAAACAGCCTACGGTGGAAACACACATCAGAAACCTGTATCTTATCAGTTCTACCTAATATACACGTCAATTCATTGGTTTGGACTATTACATGTTGGATTGTGAACTAAAAACAATTTTACTTACACGTCTAAGAGACACTGTATAAAAACGCGGGAAAGAATATATGCTTCATTTCTGTAAAACTGTATAGTAAATATTATATATGTCTGTGAAACCTTTAATGTATAATGAATATATATTTGTAATATCGTGTTTTATTCACGCAAAACCAGTTTGTATCTTGCCTTATCCCAACACGTAGGGCCACCAATACGTCACCAGATACTAGTCTCGACTTGTCGAGCCACCAAACTTGTACCAGTCAAGATCAGGGTCAACGACCTCTTGTACTATCTCACAGTTTCAAGGTCGTGCGTGATATATTTCTGCCTCGACTTGTCTTGTCGATCCCCCAAACTGGCGTCATGGTTGCGATGACGTCACCGGGAACAATCCATTACTACATAGATGGGGGAAAGCTGCAACATCATTCAAGGTCGTGTTCTATTCCTGTCTCAACTTGTTTTGTCAATCCCAAAAACTGGCACCAGGTATGAGTCATCAGGGAAAACCTATTGCCATGGGGAGGATATTCGACATCATTCAAGGTCGTGACCTATTCATGTCTTGGCTTCTCTTGTCGAGCCACTAACTTAGCGCCAGGTATGAGTCATCAGGGAAACCCCATTGCTGGGGAGGATTGCGACATTATTAAGGTCGTGATCTATTCCTGTCTTGCCTTGTCTTGTCAAGCCGCCAAACTGGCACCCGGTATGAGTCATCAGGGAAAACCCGTTGCCCGGGGAGGTTTGCGACACCAAAATAGATTCAGAAGCTTGCGAAAAGAAGACCGGGTCATTAGCTCACACTATATGTAAGACAGCCGTCGAGAGATAATGCCTGTTCACGCTCCTGCCCTCACTAGCGATGGCCAGAATTGGTGACATTGTATGGGACGTCGCGGGAGGAGTGCCCGATGCCAGGGACTGCATGCTCCCCACCAACAAAAAAAACTGCCAAAATCAAACTCCCACGCCAGTCCTAATTCTACTAAAGCATTCGATCCAATGGGGCACACATATAAATAAAATGGGACCATTACGTCACCCAAATTAAAAAAAAACAATCATGGTTGTGACATCATGATGACGTCACACAACATCATGATGAAGTCACCTGGGAAAACCATGATTGGGGTCAAAGGTTAAATTGGAGCCATCGGTCATTCCCTCTATTTGGGTTAAAAAAATGCTATCTCAAAATTTACAAAAAAAATTGACTATACACTAAAATAAAATTAACCTTAGCTTCATACTAAGACTGAAATGACTAAAGCTACACACTAGCAGTGAACTGACTAGAGATAGTTGGAATGTGCTGATTGTACTGCCGGAAATTAATTTCCATGTATTGAGTTGTTTCCGTGTGACTGCTTTGGTCATCTGTACTTATTTTAGAAAATATAATTTTTAAAATACAGTTTAACTCATTACCTGAAATAATAAGTTAAAACTGTTTCCCCCATACTAAAAAATACAAAAAATAACAACAAGAAAACAATTATAGCATTGTACAGCTTGATTATAACAGGTAATTTACTAAGCCTATCATAGTATTAATTAATAATAATTGATTAAAAAACCTGATAAAAAGTTAAACTTTCGATCAATGAAGCGAGATAAGACCTGGATTCTGGCAGTTTTTATACCAAAACTTTTTTGGACAAAATAAATCATATATTGCTTCAATACAAACCCAGAGCTTAATTTTCTACACGTGGCGATATCAACAGTTGTTGAATATCTGTCATGAGAATAGTGGCATTATATTATATACTTTTCAACTGAATAAAACAAGTTGTCATTAAATTCCAGGACATCCTTGATGGATTTTCAACAATTGTTGATATCACCATGTGAATAAAATTAAACTATATGTTTCTACTGGAGAAATATTTTATATATTTGGACCAAAAAATATTTTCATATACATAATGCAAATCCCTTTTCTCGCGTTCCCTACATCCCCCACTTTAAGTTATATTCTAACCATAGCTTAGGGACAAAATCAGACCTAAGGGTAATCACAAACTTTGTTTCGCGAGTGATGCATTTGAAATGTTAACCGTAATCACTAATTAGTACATTTTCTAAGAGAGAGACGCTTACCCGTTCTTAAGTAGTAGTCTCAGTCATGTACTCACCTGTATTGGTGGATACGTGGGCAAAGACGTCTCGTTTGCTGTTGACTGGGAGACTAGGTTGAAACCTAAGTTGGGTGCGCTGCGGTTTTTTCCTTCAATGATTTCCTTTTTTATATTTAAATCTTGTACGTTTCCTCTAAATTCTAATGTTCTCATTCATACTCCCCGTTAGTGTGTGGTGAGCCTGGGCCGTTAGTGTGTGGTGAGCCTGGGCCGTTAGTGTGTGGTAAGCCTGGGTCGTTAGTGTGTGGTGAGTCTGGGCCGTTAGTGTGTGGTGACCCTGGGTCGTTAGTGTGTGGTGAGCCTGGGCCGTTAGTGTGTGGTGAGCCTGGGCCGTTAGTGTGTGGTGAGCCTGGGTCGTTAGTGTGTGGTGAGCCTGGGCCGTTAGTGTGTGGTGAGCCTGGGTCGTTAGTGAGACGCGGTGCACAAACAAAAATGTTATTCTTACGCTCTAGTTCAACTATTCGCGTTCAGCTTTTCATTAGGCTATTCCTGTAATACAGGCCATTCGAGCTATTCCCCATTTTAAAAATTAGACTCTTACTACCCATCGGACTTTCAATCTAAGTTCAAGTTGGTGGCTAAATGGTCTAAGGCGTCGTTCTCCCAATAAACTGGACTGACGATGACGGGGATACTAGGGTTCCAATATCAGTCGGGTGTATTTGGGGTATTTTTTGGTTTTTCGTTTGGTTTTCCACTCTTCCTACACGCAAATGCGGGTAAATTTCCTCATTCCTAACAAATTAGCGTAATAGTAATAATAACAATAAAATATTACAGCCCATTTTTGCTCCTCACCTCTTACAAACAGATCGGGCGGGTTATTTACTGCGGGTTATTCACTTTTTACTGTCCGTTTGGGATATATCTATCTGTCTCACATTGCTATTTGGGTTATTTGTAGTGTTTGCTAGGTTTTTCGTGTGTGCCTCAAGCCATTGGTTTCCACTGTTCATTCCATCTACTCGCGTCGCACCGCCTATTCTGGCTGTTAGCAATCATACTAATTTAATAACACAAGAATAAGGCAAGCTTTAAGGAAATTTACTGTTATATATTTGGAATGAAAGTGGTAGAACCACTGTGAATATACTTACGTTGAGAGACACTCCCACTGCACCCAGTCTAGAATCAAACTAAGTTCAATCCAGCATCCCAACAGTCTCAATTACATGGAAATAAAGATCTATACCTAATTTATACTAAATATCTGGGAATTTTCCAAAATAAAAACTTTACATTTAAGTAAATGATAAAGTTCTATAACTAATTTAAAGTCTAATTTTCTATTGAACCATAAAATCATTACTACTCATCTTTGTATATGGCCGCTAATTATATCAACATCACCCCATGTTATGAACTATTTTAAACATTTATTTGACTACTGATTACGGGAGATCAAGGTCCAATCTCAATCGGGTGAAATGAGGTGTTTTTTTCCCCCAACTCTCCCTCCACGCAGGTGTGGTTACACTTCCTATAAATATAACCTTCTTCATCCCTAAAACTATTAGCGTAATTAGACCACAAGTGTACAAACTTAATGGGTGGTAAGGCGTGGTTGTAAAAAAACAGTTCTTTTAGATGAACGCGACATATATCTTAAACATAGAGTATGCATTAAAATGTAGTATAGTATAGTATTAGAAAGTGTCCTCTTATTTACACGTGTTTGAAGATGAGCTAGTTTTAATATATAATTGGGCCATAGGTTTATCTGATGCTAATTTCTAAAACATGCTTTAAGTGTGAAGTGATCTTCCTTCATGAAATGACGTTTAAATATCAATAGCTATTTTAAAATAATGGATAAAATCTCACAGACTCTCAGTTCTTAAAGAACTAGAAATTTAATGCCAACAGAGCGTAATCCCGTCATTCAACTGTATCCTGAGACAGATCAATATAATCCCGATCCTAACACCCAATCTCTTTCCCATCTAAGTCTTGGCCTAACAAGGTGTGTTGTAGCTTCAGGTTTCTCAACTAGAATTGTGTGTACACACACGCCTGTCATCACCAACACGTGTCACATGAGCAAGCCTTGATCGTCCTTGGTTTGAAGATGCACCCAGATTTAAATTTAATCATTCTGTAACTTTCTCCTTTCTTCTGTTTGTTCATCCCTTTTAGGCCCAAATGATTTTCCTAGCACTTTGTCAAGGCAATCTCTTGGTGGAGCAATGGGAGTGAGATCCCCTACACTTCGCATAAAGAACAGCGGGTAGAACTATATCTTAGAATATTTAGTTGTATATTTCCAGACAAAAGGCGTCAACAGCTAAACAATGGTAACATATTTTAATGGGTAGCTCGATTATATATTTTTTCTCTAAAATCGTACTTTTTTTTTACCTCGCAAGGCCTTTGACTTGACACAGTAGATCTTTTACAATAATAATTATTATTCTACATTTAATTGTTTCGTTTTTTTTACTAGACGGCTTTTCTAATTCTATTTTGAATAAGAGTTAAACAATTAATTTTGAAATGCGATGGACGTATGATATGGTCCTTTACCAAAATGTTTATTTAGTATTTATTAAGCGTATAACCCTAACGGGTATTAAGACGTGTTGCTATATATATTTTATTAGTAAATTTAAATGACATGGCTCACGATCTTTGACAACGAGGCTATGGATTTTTAAATATTCATGTTAAAATAAACCTCCAACCTTTGTACTTCTTTTTAAATAGATAACAGTTTTGGAGAAATTTGGTTGCTTAATAAGAGCTAAAAAAAGACCTAGGCTTACAACAAGATATTGGTTTAATTTTAGTGAAGTACGATATACAAGGCTGTAGTCTGTAACCAGAATTAAATTTTGGGTAGGTTTATAGGTAACTAAAACCAATAATATATTTATACATTAGAATTATGTCTACTGGTTTATTTTCTTGTATTTAAAAGTTAAATAAAGCATTGTTAATTTTAAAACGTGTCATAATAGTCACATTTCATATGTTTTACATGGACGCTGAAGGTGAACTATAGTCATTGTTAGAATGTGAAATAAGCGTTGCATCAAGGACAGTGTGCCAGCTCAATAATTTGCCAGCTCATCAAGTATCAAGTTAAAGTGAACATTGGAATCGACTGTTCAGAAAAAGCTGAGTTTCATATCCCACTCCACACCGTTCACATTCTGCATGTGATCACTGAAACAGTTCTTCTCTCACTAAACTAATTTTATTTTTATAGTACTTATGAAGTGGCTCTTATTGTGATGGTTGCTCTATGTATTGTATACATCACTTTTAGTTATTGTGGGACAAACTATTAAATTAATAATAATGATGTATTTAAGAAAAGTACAATTTAGCTTACTCAAATCATTGGTGTAGTCTGGTAAATACGAGCGTTTTAAAATATTTTGTGATATCGTATTTTTCGTACCAATCAGTTTCAATACGCTTACTTAAATTGCAGTTAAATTGCACTTGTAAGATTTACTGGGAATACATTAGGCCTGGAGTTCGGATAGTGAAAATTGTGTTGTTATCCAATGTCGTATCATATCAATGAACAAATTAAAAGGGCGCTAAAATTGTATATATTACAGATGAGTTTAACTTCAAAATTCATCTTATTATATGCATGATTGCGGTGACTAGTGTAGAGAATAATATTTTATTATAATAATATAAATCGGTTATTGAGAAGGAAGAACGGGTTTTGACAAGTCAATTTTACTAAAGAAGAGTGATTTAACTTGAACATTTGTTCATTATGACATTTTAACCAATTAATTTATCATGGTTCCATTAAATATATTTATTTATGATCTGAAAATCTATAATATTAACACCAAACGAGAAAGTGATTATGGCACGTCCACACCCACCACTGTTAACTTTCACCTGATTTCTGTCAACACGAGCTCAAAATGATCTTCTCACCACCACTCAGTAAATAAAGGAAGACGCGACATCACTCACCAGCCAGATCTTGTGACTTGATAGGAAGGGAACAAGACTATAGAACGTCACAATTGATTTTTATAAAATCTAGCATTTTTAAAGGAATAAGTATGTATGTGTGCCATTAAATAATTGATCTAATCGTGCCATTGACTAGTAACATAACATAACATAACTAACATAAAGGGGTGTAATCCTAGGACAACTTCTCATCAATAATATCTGCCATGGGTGTAGAAGAGAGATGTGTTCCGGAAATATTCCAGGGCCAGAGCGTGCTAGTGACAGGAGCCACAGGATTTATGGGCAAAGTTCTTGTTGAAAAGCTGCTCAGATCTTGCTCAGATATCAAACACATCTATTTGTTAATGAGAGCCAAGCAGAAACAGGAGTTGGATGACCGTTTTAGGGAGTTTACCAGCAACAGGGTGAGTGAAGCTTTTTTTTTTTACATTTCTACTTTCAACCTAGATTCGTAGGGTCAACCAGTATATATATATATATAATTAGTACTTAACTCATCGTCGTTTTATAAAACTTAACACAATCTAAATCCTGGTAATTAGGAAGATATTTGGTCCAAAAAGGGATGAGGCCAGTGGGAAGTGCAGGGTGTTACATAATGATGCGTTGCTTACCCTGTATTTAGCACCAGAAATTGTGAGGATAGTCAAGTTTCGTAGATTACGGTAGGCAGCACATGCAATGGGAAAAATCTAGAACCTTGTTCAGGGGTTTGACTGACAAACCCAATGGGAAGAGACCAGTGGGAAGACCTAGACACAGATCAGAGGATAACATTAGAATGGACCTGAAAGAGATAGGGTGTAATGAGGTGGACTGGATAAAGCTAGCTCGAGATAGGGTTAGGTGGTGTACTTTTCAAAGTGCAGCAATGAGCTTTCGAGTTTTTTATGCCATAGAGTGAGTAAGTCAGTAACACTAGACATTACCAGGAAATTAACTAGCTATTGATATGAAACAATCCACATTGTTGAGTACACTGACGAAATGTCAAACTAGTTTAGCTTAGTTTAGCTGGTGATGGGGCAGTCAGGATTTGAAACCCATTTGGTTGTACTGAGAGCTGTTTTTCTTATATTCTTGCACTCAACCTCTACGCGAGTGCGGGCATATGTACTCTAATTCTAACTTTACCCATATTTACTTAATTATAGAGCAATTAAGGTAGGGTGGAATGGATTAACACCTAAGGTCAGCATTTTTGCAATTTTTATCGTAGATTTTTTAGGCAAAAAAAAAAAGTAAAACCTCCCCGGTACAAACATAGTTTAATTTTCCTCATCCGGAGATATCAACAGTTGTCGAATATTTTTCAAGGTTGTCTTAAAGTTTGATAATAGCTTTTTCTCTTTATTTAAAAAGTTTCTCATCAAATGTTAACATACTCGTGACAAACATTCAAGAACAGAACAGTTGACGTCACAATGTGAAGAAAATTAAACTCTTATGTTTCTACTGGATCAATATTTTTTGTATTTATTATGACGAAAAAAAAAAAATTTGCTATTAAAACTGCAAAAACACTTACCGCTTCTCGCGTCCCCTACATTCCTACCATAATTACAGAAAGCCCGGTTGGCCCGCACGCAGTGCCAAAATAAATCAAAGAAGGAGATATCCAGCGTATGAATGGGGGTAGCTGACAACTAGCGGATGTTTACTGTAAACATTGGTTGAAAGTCACGAATGTTAACTTATGTAGAGTTAATAGTATATATTTGTATATGTATTTTTAGTAACAGCATAATATTATCAATAAAAAGTGTCGTTCAACACTTCTAATTATACTTACATATGGATTACTGTATAATTGGCTTTTTTATAACCAAATGAAAGAACCAAAATATATTAATACAACTACTAGGTTTTCAGTTTCACGGTTAGGACAATAATAGAGATTATAGAACATGAATTAGTAAACTAAAAACAATTATTATAGTCACAATTGTATCTTCTTGCAACTGACTACATACATCATAAAATAAATATATGTTTTTTTATAAATCATACAAAGAGCCATACAAAATATTAGATTCAAAATAAAATGTTTTTATTTAATAAACAAATGCGCATTAACAGAGCTGATTACTTTTTGTATGACGTCATCAACCGCCGTCATTTCGTCTGGTTATAATCTTGCCTTATGAAGAGAACGCGGTCTTTTAGAAGCTCTCCTTTGTAAAGCAATTCTAAGTGAGCCCCAGAAAAGAAACATCCAAATGGTTATTTTCTTACGTTAGTATTTCAATAATGTAAAAACGGTTAAAATAAAATAATAATCAGAAACAAATGATTTGTCGTGAACGTTTTGACAACCAAACGTGACAAACTCAACACGTGGTCTTATTGATCATATTCTATGATGAAAGGATACATTAGAGTAGATCTAGTAGCTTTAAGAAGATGTCAGTTACCAGCACTCCTTCACTAACGGGGCTGTTCAGAAACATAATGTATGTATGTGTGTATGTATGTATGTATGTATGTATGTATGTATGTATGTATGTATGTATGTATGTATGTATGTATGTATGTATGTNGTGTATGTATGTATGTATGTATGTATGTATGTATGTATGTATGTATGTATGTATGTATGTATGTATGTATGTATGTGTGAATGTGTGTATGCATGTATGTATGTGTGTATGTATGTATGTATGTATGTATGTATGTATGTATGTATTATGTAATGTTATTTTCCTAAATTCCAATCTAATATCCTTATTGCTAGCTAAAAAGTTCTTAAATATTTAAACTTACTAACCATGTCAAATGATATGTTGTTCACAGTAATCTCTAAATTATCATCTTCAATATGTATTCTCATTGTGATCATATACCTATCCTTTACAGCGTTCCTTAAAGTTTGATTCACACTGATAGGACTGTGCTGGGACTGTGTCGTGTCGCTACCATTCACACTGATAGGACTGTGCTGTTAGTGCTGTTTTGCTCATCGTCAGCAGTAGACATGGATCAAACAGAGGAAGATGCGATTGTTGCATGAGGTCTTTATCTTATTTCACTTGATAAAAAGTAGGAGAAAACGAAGAAAATACTGGGTTCATCATTTGTTTAGAGCAAGAGAAGAAGAATTCCACAATATATTTGGGCAACTCAGAGATGGCCATCAAAAGCTTCACAAATATTAAGAATGAGTGTCCCGAACTTTGAAACCTTAGAGAAACTTCTTGCATTCAGTTTTTCTGCTATCTCCTTCCAAATATTTTCTTTAGTGAGACTATTATCATAATTTTTATGCTGCAAATTACACAAACCAACATTATTAAGTTTTCTTCATCCATAGTTTTGGCTTATTGTACACAGTTGTGTTAACAATGTTGGAATGTTCCGCAGCCACTGTCAGATTGTAGATAAGAACCTTCGTGAAGGTTCGCCGCTTGCCGAAAGAAGCCGAAGTAGGTGAAACTACGACATTAAGGCGACATCGTCTACATTCACACTGATAGGACTGTGTTGGGACTGTGTTCGTACCGTGCTGGACCGTGACCTTGGGAAATCACTTTTGAAACGATCCAAGACGACACAGTCCCAACACAGTCCTATCAGTGTGAATCAACCTTCATAAAGCGTTTTCCTTACCAGCCTTTAATAACATGTATGCATTTCTTCCAACAGCTTCCTTACTAACGCCCAATAAAGCTAAATCATCGGCAAATCCCAATAGTTGCATTGTATAGTTTAACATCAACCACTCCCTACTCGCTGGCTTTACCCTGATAGCAAACTCTAGGGTTAGATTAAAAAGTAACGGGGAAAGTACATCTCCTTCTTTCAACACATCATATATTTAGAAAGTACATGATAAGTGACTTCCAATCCGTACCCTGCCATGCGTATCAATCAAACATGCATCATTATTAACTAGACAATTTTTTAGGGAACCCAAATTTAACTAAAATGCCATTTAATTAATTTATTTTAAATTTCTTTTTAAAACCTATGTATAGTTTATGAACTGCCATGTTGTATTTCCAATTTCTTCTAATAACTGCCAAATAGTAAAAATCTGATCCGTTGTTGATCTATTTAATCGAAATCCACACTGATTATTCCCTATTATTTCCTCTGCATATGAAATCAATCAAATTAAAATTGTGTTAGATTTAATTTATAGCATTTTGGAAGTAGCGATATAAATCTAAGGTATATACTAAGCTTAGAATAACCATGCACAAAAAAAATAATTAAAATATGCATGAAAATATATACAGTGGCGGCTCGTAGCTAAAATTATTGGGGGTGCTGCTCCAGAAAATGTTTAGCCTTTGTTTTAAAATTGTGTAAAAGGAAAAATACATGTTTAAAAAGAAAATTTATTCAGGAACTTGATAAAATCTTAACAAATTTTTTTATTTACTTTAACTTAAATTGTTACAGTTCATGTTTGATCTATTTATTTAAAAATAAAATCCATTCTTCTTGTTTTAATTTACGCAAAATGTTCCATAATTTTCTCCTTGATCTCTGGATGACAATTGAGGAAATTTTTCTCCATTGAAAGTACTGCAAGCGCATTTAGTCTTTCTGTTAAATAAAAGAACAGAAAAAAAATGAATCAAATAGAATAGCTGTAAGCAGAATAATAATCTAATTCTACACTCTTCTGCACTTTATCACATTCAAGAATATGGTACACGGTTTTTAAGCACAACACACGCTGAGTAGAAAAAAAACTTCCTTCCACCATCATGCCAGAGCCGGCACTGCGAGAGCAACAGTGCTCTCTCTACCAGGTAGTCCCGTTTTCCTTCCCACCTCCCCCTATGTGCGCATACGCACAAGAGTCAAACACCACGTCACTGGCACTGTGAAGAGCACAGTTACATACAAAGATTTTTGTATCGTTTTCATAAACTGGGAAATGGCTACTGAAGTACTGTACATTAAGCTTAAGGAATATATATTGTACTACAAAAATAAATAAGGAATTAAAGAAAAAAGGACTCATTATATTAAATGTTATCGATATTATCGAGTGGAAATAGGGGGTGCTGCAGTTCCGCAGTGCTTATACACTATCCGCTACTGAATAGATATCTAAAACATCAAACATATGCAATCAAATATTCAATGACAGGTCAACTAAATAGAAAAATAAGCAGTTTGTTGTATCCATACTTTCTATTAAAATGCACACAACTTTTAAAAATTTAAAATTATGTTATGAAAATTGATCAAAAAACTCCAAGTTACTAAATTACTAAAATTAAATAGATTATAAAAACAAATTACAATTGCATTTAACAATAACATGATGTAATACATTTTCGAATGTAAATTTGCGTCTGTTGTCGGTGAGAATATTTTTGTACTGTGTGAAGACTCTCTCGACATCACTTAACACTATTGGTACACATCCAAAGTTGACAATGTCACTGGCATTTGAATGTTCATTTATTGCGTCAAAGGTTGATAGATATATTCTTCAGTTGTTGATTAATTTATTAATGAAATCCTTTTTCATGAATTGAGTAAAACCATAACCGTCTCTATTAGAAGGCCGCGGCTGTTGATGTGACCGCGCCGCAATCCCTCTTCTTGCTAGAGTTACTCACCGTATTGTTTAAAAAATCTCGCAATTTTACTGATTTTTGCTATAAATATTGGCACCCCAAATATTATTAAAGGGGCTTGATAATAACTCACACATTGGGTTGATTATAAAAATGTATTTAACAATTTAATTAAACTATTCATTAGACTTTTAAATGGAATATTACGTTGTCATAATGTGGACATAATGACAACAATTTTATTTGTCACAAAACATTGACAATAGTTCAGCCATTGGCTTGTTAAACAGGTGACTCGTCAATGTACAAATTAATATAACTTATATGTTTTAAATGCTAAACCTTATAAACCTAAAAAATAAGTTAGTTACAAATCTAAATTTTACACGACTATAATTATTTACTAACAATATTAGAAAAAATCTGCTCATAAGGACTATAGCTTTAAAAAAAATAATTTACCATGATGTAGATCATTATACTCCAGGCCTAGTCTATTAACTTTATTTTAAGCTTGAGAGGTCAAAAGCTAAATAATTATAAATATTAGAGAAATAAAATATAATATGTTGCAAAGAAACACTATCAGAATCAACTCCTTTTTTTAACATTTAAGAATATTATGAAAATATTAACATTTTTCTTTTATTTGAGCACCTAGCAAAGGAATCATTTCTTTTTTTATAATAATTACTTAAAAGAATATTGGATATAACAAAGAAACGGAGATAATATTTAATGATGTATTTTTTTGTTATGTTCCACAGTGACAAACTTTAAGCAGTAAATGAATATATGGGTCAATTTTAATTAACTCTATGCTTAAATCACTAATTATTAATTTATGATTTTTAGCAGCTATAAACAATTTCTCAAATTTTTCAGTAAGAAGGGTTTGCATAATTCCTACCACATGTTTTCAAACTGCCAAAATAAAATCTGATGGAATGAATAACCCGGCTCTATTAAGGCTTTAGAATTACTTGGCATACATTTACTTTTGTTGCTTAGGAATAAATAACAATCGTCATAATTGGTTTTGTTGGATAGTTTAAAACTAACATGAACTCATACATTATATAAATTCAGAGTCATCAAACTTAATATTTTCTAACTAATCTTGTTCTAGAACTGAAAAGAACTTATTTCCTGTTCTGACTGTTTCTGTAACAGATTCCAAATTGTCTTCAAATAAATAACTTGCTAAATGCAGCCCCCAAAACACTCTTTAACTCTTATTTAATTTTCTGCTTATATTACTTGAGTAACAGGCATATTATAATTTCCTCCAGCTAACTGTTGATACTGATTAAACCTGAATTCGAGATTATCTGGCTGGAATTTTCTTGTCAGTATATGAGGAACTTTTATGTACTCACTGGCATACGTAATTATTTCTCTCATCACATATGTACAGTACAATGATAGAGCTCACTGAATATATTTAATATATAATATTATTTTATTCATATTAGTCTCTCATTTCTCTAAGATTATGAGTAAAACTAATTAGTGTTTTCAATGTATGCACAAGTAGTGATGGAGTTGTCAGTCTTAAGCGATGGTTGATTCAATATATTTAAAATATACAGGGTGTAAATTAATACAAGTTACAAACTTTTAGGTTATGTAGGGGTTCCAAAGTAGATCAACTTTTAATAAAGAACCCGTGTCCGGAAACGCACTGTTTGCACGTTGCAGACTAGAAATGTTAGTATGTTCAGTAATAGTAATAATTCTCATAATACATTATTGGGCTACATTTTATTTAAAAAATGTTTAGCAATGCTAAAGCAGATGATTACAATAATTGCTCATATTGACGTGCACCAACTGCGAAACATGTTTTGATACACTCTTCCAAAAATAGCAGGCGTCATTTGGATTTCTTGTCCTGCGGCGAGAATGAGTGCTATAAGTCATTCACGAGCTAAGTTTACCTGGATGACAGCTCGAAATGTTATTAGAAGTAATCCCTAATATATCACTACGCCAACAGCTGACATCTATCACTTTGGATCACTGTAATGAAAACAGATGGTAATATATTAATGTGATAGTTAACCACAGTAATTTAGGCCAATATTATTTATATATTTATTTGAGGTCGGACACAAAGTTTATTTTTAGTTTTATTCCCCTTTAAAAAAATATTAACACCACTTTCACAAAAACTTCTAACGAACATAGCTTCAAAATGGCGACTGACGAATCTAAACCAGATGATTGAACATAACGGTAAACAAGTTTTTTACAATGATGCAGACACGCAGTTGATGAAAATATTTTATTCAGTTAAATATTTCAAAATATGATAAAATAATCATAAAATCATTTATTATATGTAAAAAAATGACAACAATTTTCTCGTTTCCAAGTAAATACTATGCCTGTATTAAAATATATTGATGTGTGCACTATATTACACAAAATCAGTAACGTTCCAAAACAAAAAATAAGTACCTTTAATTATGTTTAAAATATTGTTTCGAGTTGGATAAAAATAAATTATTTAAAAAAATGAAATAGTATGAGAAAACTTAAGTTTACGTTATTTTAAATGTAATATATAACAGGTAATTAAAGATCTTTACATCGATAACAAAACTGTGATCTTTTACAAGGGTTGGCAACCCAAAACCTAAACATATGATTTTCGAACTGTCAACCAGGTAAAAACCTATCGTGAACGAACTTTAGTAGATCTTCCTCAGTTTTAACAGGGGTTTAGTAGGTCAGGCTTTTCATGTGGTCCAACGGGAGAGCGTGGAGGCAATTATACTGATACCCCTTTACCAATCCATCTGTTCCAAAATACCTGGCGGATGTAGTCTTTAACAGCGAGGGAAAAGTGTTGTGGCTTTTTGCAGCCACATCTGTTAACGAATTCATAACCGTGCGTCTTCCAACAATTGGAGGGATATCAAATAAACGGGGCAGTGAGATGGTGTGGAAGCAGCTACGGACACACTAAATGACCGTCGATAATACCAGCCCACCCGTTGATGCTGAACTGCTGTTGGAATTTAGTGGAGCGAGTGGAATAAGGGTTTTCTTCAAACCAAACATGGCTGTTTCTGGAGTTTAAAATACCTTTCCTAGTGAAGGAAGCTTCATCAATAAAGAGAAAGAGCCGTGGAAATTCAACTTGCGAGAAAAGTAAGCTGTTTGCGGTAAAAACCAGCTGTACTCATTGCTTGGACCCTCTGTGGAGCGGTTGTTCATACAGAACCTGCCATGCGCTCGTATGATTAATACCCATATCACGCCCAATGGTTTGATTGCTAAAGGATGGGTTATGTTCAATCC
Organism: Timema monikensis; assembly: GCA_902151445.1. Lineage (NCBI taxonomy): Eukaryota > Metazoa > Arthropoda > Insecta > Phasmatodea > Timematidae > Timema > Timema monikensis. The sequence goes on along the minus strand of CABFVZ010003655.1, from coordinate 15,187 downwards.
TAGGAAGAACATTTTCTTCGAATCCTGCATTACTGCGGTTCCTCCGACACCTGCAGTTCACCCTGATGACTGTGAACGTTCCTATTTTCTGCAATCTTTGACAAACTTTGGCAAACAGTGTATTATATGGAGTTGGACGATTTGGAAAACTGTCTTCGTAAAGCCGTCGGGCAGACCTACCATTGCGAGCCTCGCCATACATTAACAGTGTGTTAGTGTAATCGACAAACGTATACCCATCCATGATCAACTGCAACTGAACGTTAAGAGACATTAGTGTGTGTTAGCAAAACGTTTTACGTTTACAGTGGTTGTTACATTGGTTGAGTCACCTCACGTGATCATTACGTGGCAAATGCAACGCGTTATCATTTTGATTTTGTCTAAACAGTTCCAGTCTGCATTCCTGGACACGAGTTTCTAATTAGAAGTTGGTCTACTTTGGACCCCTTACGTACTCTAGAAGTTTGTAACCTGTACAGCGCTATATCATAATGAATAAGTGATTTATACAATCATTCATTACAGTCAATGGTCGTCTTCAACTAAGGAGGGAGGGGGTGAGAGAGGATGATAGGGGTGGGGATCAGTCCTACATGGCTCTGTTCAACATCTCTCCAGGAGGTTGTCTAAAGCTCTCTCTTCCAAACATGTCATGGGATCAAGGGTGAGGGTAAGAATGAGGGGGCTTTTTCCAGTTGGGCTGAGACATCTCCACATCTTGTTTGGTGTTGAATCACCGAATCACAGAATCACCCTAGCCCACCAGGGAACAGTAGAGTTAAACGCGCTATCACTGTAGTATAATGTGATGATTTAAGAAATATGATAAATTTAAAATGGTTTGAAAAAAAGTTATAACTAAATGATACGACACATTAGCACTAGCTTCATCATTTTGGGTATTATAGCTTGGAAGACTTTTTATTTAAAAAAAATAGGGTTTTTAATAACCAACCCTGATTAATATTCTTTTAAATTGAAAAATGACACCTGTACATGATATTCCAACACGGAACCTTTGGCTGAGTACGCCAATACTCTAAACACTGATCTATCCAGGAATCGTCCCGTGCCCAGGGCCTTTCTTCACTCATATTTCAAGGCAGAGTCTGTGATGGACGTGTGTAAATCGTCAGCTATATATGAGTGGTCAATTAAGATCCAGAGCTATCAGATAACGCAGCCACCATCGACTCGGTAGCTAGTTTTTTTTTCTGCCAACAATTGTATTATTTTTTAAACATTTTTCAAATTTTCAAAACAAAAAGTTATTATTATACTATAGTAAAATTATTTTTAATTTGTACAAATAAAAACAAATATTTATGTATCATGAAAAACTATTCCTAGATAACTATTTTGTATTCAATCTTCAAGTCCAATTTCGAAAAATTTCAAATTTTCTATCATTTGTCATAAGTAAACTTCATTTAAAGTCATTTGTTTTAGAAAAATAAGCACACATTAATAATGACCATGTAAAATAGTTCTCCAGTACCAATTTTGAACAAAATTGCTAGCGCTTTAAGTATAAAAAAAATCAAACTATACACAAATCAATCATCAATAAACTACTATAAAATTAATAGTTTTAGAATAACAAATCCATTTAATTATTTGTAATCTAAAATACTTTACAGATAGCCAATTTGAGCCGAATCCTTTAAACCATTTTTTCAACATTCAAATAAAATAAAGTCATCAGTAAATTACCCTTGAAAGAATTTCCCAAAATGTCTACAGTTCTATTTGTCGAGTCTAACGCTCCCTAGATATACATTTTAAACAAAATCATTACAGCCATTTTCAAAATATTTTGTAATTTTCGATGATCACTTATTTGTAAACTAACCTTTAGTAAATTTTCATCCAAAAAAACAAGTATACGCGTAATTTGGGAGGTCAAACACTCCTTATATATCAATTTTAAACAAAATCATTATAGCCAATTTCGAACAATTTGGAATATAAAAAATTATTAATTAGTAAACTACCCTAATTTGACGACTAGGGGTAAAAATAAAAATAGGTTATTAGGTATTGAACTATAGCACTTAAATATCAAGTTTGAACCAAATCCATCAAACCGTTTCAAATATGGGGCCAGGGACAGAGAGACAGACAGACATACAGAGAGACAGACAGACATACAGAGAGACAGACAGTCATACAGAGAGACAGACAGACATACAGAGGGACAGACAGACATACAGAGAGACAGACAGACAGAGAGACAGACAGTCATACAGAGAGACAGACAGTCATACAGAGAGACAGACAGTCATACAGAGAGACAGACAGTCATAGAGAGAGACAGACAGTCATACATACAGACAGACAGAGAGACAGACAGTCATACAGAGGGACAGACAGACATACAGAGAGACAGACAGTCATACAGAGAGACAGAAATACAGACAGACAGACAGAGAGACAGACAGACATACAGAGAGACAGACAATCATACAGAGAGACAGACAGACAGAGAGACAGGCAGTCATACAGAAAGACAGACAGACATACAGAGAGACAGACAGTCATACAGAGAGACAGACAGTTATACAGAGAGACAGACATACAGAGAGACATACAGACATACAGAGAGACATACAGACATACAGAGAGACAGACAGACATACAGAGAGAGAGACAGACATACAGAGACATACAGTCATTACAGAGAGACAGACAGTCATACAGAGAGACAGACAGTCATACAGAGAGACAGACAGTCATACAGAGAGACAGACAGTCATACAGAGGGACAAACAGACATACAGAGAGACAGAGAGTCATACAGAGAGACAGACAGTCATAGAGAGAGACAGACAGACAGACATACAGAGAGACATACATACAGAGAGACAGACAGACAGACTATACAGAGAGACAGACAGTCATACAGAGAGACAGACAGTCATACAGAGAGACAGACAGTCATACAGAGAGACAGACAGTCATACAGAGAGACAGACAGACAGACAGAGAGACAGACAGTCATACAGAGAGACAGACAGACAGACAGAGAGACAGACAGTCATACAGAGAGACAGACAGTCATACAGAGAGACAGACAGTCATACAGAGAGACAGACAGACAGAGAGACAGACAGTCATACAGAGAGACAGACAGACAGACAGGGAGACAGACAGTCATACAGAGAGACAGACAGTCATACATTGAGACAGACATAAATACAGAGAGACAGACATACATACAGAGATACAGACATACAGAGATACAGACATACAGAGAAACGGACATACAGAGAGACAGACATACATACAGACAGACAGACAGTCATACATACAGACAGACAGAGAAACAGACAGTCATACAGAGAGACAGACAGTCATACAGAGAGACAGACAGTCATACAGAGAGACAGACAGTCATACAGATAGACAGACAGACATACAGAGAGACAGACATACAAAGAGACAGACATACAGAGAGACAGACATACAGAGAGTCATACAGACATACAGAGAGACAGACAGACAGACAGAGGGACAGACAGTCAGACAGAGAGACAGACAATCATACAGAGAGACAGACAGACATACAGAGAGACAGACATACAGAGAGTCATACAGACATACAGAGAGACAGACAGTCATACAGAGAGACAGACAGACAGACAGAGAGACAGACAGTCATACAGACAGACAGACAGAGGGACAGACAGTCATACAGACAGACAGACATACAGAGAGATAGACAGTCATACAGAGAGACAGACATACAGAGAGTCATACAGACATACAGAGAGACAGACAGACAGACAGAGGGACAGACAGTCAGACAGAGAGACAGACAATCATACAGAGAGACAGACAGACATACAGAGAGACAGACATACAGAGATGTCATACAGACATACAGAGAGACAGACAGTCATACAGAGAGACAGACAGACAGACAGAGAGACAGACAGTCATACAGACAGACAGACATACAGACAGACAGTCATACAGAGAGACTGACAGAGAGACAGACAGTCATACAGAGAGACAGACAGACAGAGAGACAGACAGACAGACAGAGTGACAGAGAGTCATACAGAGAGACAGACAGTCATACAGAGAGATAGAGTCATACAGAGAGACAGACAGTCATACAGAGAGACAGACAGTCATACAGAGAGACAGACAGTCATACAGAGAGACAGACAGTCATACAGATAGACAGACAGACATACAGAGAGACAGACATACAAAGAGACAGACATACAGAGAGACAGACATACAGAGAGTCATACAGACATACAGAGAGACAGACAGTCATACAGAGAGACAGACAGTCATACAGAGAGACAGACAGTCATACAGAGAGACAGACAGAGAGACAGACAGTCATACAGATAGACAGACAGTCATACAGAGAGGCAGACAGTCATACAGAGAGACAGACATACAGAGAGTCATACAGTCATACAGAGAGGCAGACAGTCATACAGAGAGACAGACAGTCATACAGAGTGACATACAGAGAGACAGAAGTGTAAAATCCATATTTGTGTTCGGACACATATAAAGCGTTAAGATTCATCATAATCTCGAGGACAAAAGTTTTACGATTACAATTCTTTCGTTTTATGTAAAAATTAAATGTAAGCTATCTTATTTATAATGTATTAAAAAACTAAGTCCTTCTTCTATCTATATACATATTTAAATGTATTGCTAGTAAATACTTTAAGCTGTAAGCTTATTATTGTTTTGAGTGAGAAAGCCAACTACAAATATAGAGACATTAGCGTTGTCTCCTTATAAACTACTCCACTGAAAAATAAACATTCATGGGAAAACCAATATGTGACTTCCGTCACAACAATCTCACTTGGAATTGGGTGCGTGCGAAGTTTTTGACCGAAAGACGACGGAGTAAACACTTCAACAGGCAAACATCTCAATCAAGATTATGAGAGTTTCTATTGAAAAATCAAAAACATTTGGCATTTCAATAGTTTGTAGTGTCATACAGTTATTTAGTGAAAAACCTTATAAAAGGATTGTTATTTGAAGTATTAATGGATATTATATATCAACTAGGGATATTTGTAGATAAAAATTAGATTTTAAAATACAGGTGTAATATTACACTTTTTTGATACTATTGTTATTTTGTAAATATTTATTTGACTAAACAAGATAAATTTATTAATTATTTTGATGCCCTATTTGAAAAATTCCCCCAACAAAAAGGATTTCAAAACCGCAATTTTTGTATACAGATTGTGCTGATTTTAGAATAAGCCACATTTTTTTTATAATACAAACAACATTTATCGAATTATTACATATTAAAAAATATCACCTTTTTTCAAGATATAGATGTGCATCTATCGTAAGGAAAATGGTGGAGAGAGGAGTGTTGCTGGTATAGGCAGGGCTTGTTTAAACATTTACCTTCATATATTTTATTTGTTTGAGGTATTTAACGTGCAATAATCAGCACATGAGAATTTCTATGAGCAAGAGTGAAAAGGCTAATCAATTTTGCCGGGCAAGGTATTTTCACATACCTTCCGGGCAGTGGCGGATTAATCAGTTGAAGACCCCAAAGCGCAACCTGATTATGAGTCCCTCACCTCTAATCAAAATAATGTAATTATAAGAATTTTTAACTAAAATATACCAATTGAAAAATATATCATTTATTATTTTTCAAACAAACAAAAACGCATACATATAAAAATCACATACTCTTGTAGCAAAAAATAAAACCTCCTTGTGCATCTCTGTTATTATTGTTATTATTATATTTTCTTCTTGGGAATATTTAATAACATAAATAACTTAATTTATTTAATGTCAATATATTTTTAATTTATCGTCCGCACATTACCAATGTTAAAACACACGTGACGTAGTTTTGTTTTTGGTAATGTGTTGCGTAATTTCTGCCCTTAGTACAACGAGATGTCTTTGAAAGAAATGGTTGTTTATAATTTCGCAGTATTTGTGGCTTCATAGTCATAGGAGAGTGCGATTGGTTATCTAAGACTAGTTAGTAGAGCATGGTTCCGATAGAGTCGCAGGGTCAGGTATGTGAGTAAGATAAGTTTAAAGCGAAACCAGCTCTTAATGGTTTTGGAAGAGCTCTCCTCACTCACAATACCATATAATTACGAAATCCAGTATATCTGCATGCATTTTAGAAACTCTTTGCTTGGCCTACCTAAGTACGGTAATATCCTTATTATGTTATTTTTTTGTAAAAATTATGAAAATGTTATCAAAAAATATGTTTAAGCTTTCGGAGGCTTTTGCGACACTGAGCCCCCAAGCGTGCGCTTCTTGCTGCTACGCGGTGATCCGCCACTGCTTCCGGTTTGTTTTTACAAGCCACAATCGACATGGGACCGTCAGCTTTACTTCCACTCCGAAGGAAATTGCGCTGCAGAGTTTTATCACTCAAGAAAAATCAGTCTAACCCAGATGGGTTTGAACACACGATAAATAGGTCTTGAGGCGAGCACCGAGCCACCGAGGGGGACGGAATATTTAAGTCTGTTCAGCGTAGGAATTGTTTTCTGAAAGGCCATTTTCCCTACCAAAAATATATTATATATTAGGATATTGGTAGGAAAAAAGACCTTTCAGAGAGTAAATGAATGGAGTATAAATCTACGATATTGTATTATTTTTTATTAAACCCTTTTACTAGCCTACCACAAAATAACAAACATTCTTATTTGAGAGTATATATCAGAACGAATATGTGATTGTTCCATCCAATCTAGAATAACCTTGACCCTGGTTGCATTCCTGGTTATTTTAGTCCAATAGGAATTGAGCGAGAAGACGTGTATACAACAAGTATGGGGAAAATCCATCCTCCAGGCCATATAAACTGTACTGTTTTCATGAATATTACCAATTCACTCCAACTTAATTTGATGCCTGATGAATCCAGCAGTAGATACAATTTCATCACACCGGAGATTTATGAATACAAAAGAGAAGAAGAATTTATTAAAAATTATTACAAAGTATTACAAAATCCATAAAGCTAGGCCTACTAGTTACGTATTTAAAAATAAAAATGATTGCAATATTAAATTTATTAATTTTACAAATTAGAGCTATACATTTTTATTTTACTAGATATAGTACAGAAAATCTGGTATAATGTGGCTCTTAGTGTTTATATAAATATGTTCATAAAACTTGGCGTTACATTGAAGATAAAAAAAAAGTAGAGACATATAACATATATAACTAATATTACAAAGCCACAATACAACAAATGAAGAACATTAAGTTTTACAACTTAACAAAAACCGATTCAAAACATAATATAAACATAGTAAGAAACGGTTTAAACATAATAAATCCTAAACTAGCTGGTAATCTTAGATATATTATAGTGTTCTTTTATGTAAAGAGAATTGTGAAACACAGACTATAGACATACTTCTGTACGCACGATGACAATACTATACAAATTTTGTTAATTCTTACTACAAAACCACAAGGATATTTTTATTGTTATAAATAATTCGTTTATAAATTGACTAAAGTTAGATCCTACATGGTTGATCTAAATTGGTGTTTTTATAATTACCTAATAGTTTGATATAATAGGGTTCAATGTTTAGCGACAGTCTACCGCAAGAATAATTTCATAAAACAACTAGTGCTTTAGGCACAGTTAATTTTTGAGTGGTCATGTTCCTAGTGGGTAGGCTTTGATTAAAATATGTAAACGCTATACATAATATTAACACCTTATATTGAATTAGCTGTTTCAAGTTTATGAATCCATGTAATTGAAACATAGGTGTAGAGTATGTGTTGTGGAATCTGAAAAAGTTATAATTTGGACAATTTGTTTCATTAACTTTACTAGTGGTTGCAAATTGTTAGTGTAGGTGATGATAATTATACAACTGTAAAGTACTTTTATTTACTATCAATAGTTGATACTGGGAAAATATATCTTAGATTAGAGAAAACACCAACATATTTAGATACAGCCTTGCTTAATGTCTTAAAATATAAGAGCCAGGTTATAATTCAGAATAATATCTATGTACTGGACGTTATGACTAGGCCAACAGTTCCCAACCTGAAGACCGCAGCATGTTTTGGGCGGGGTTGCTTTGCTTGTTTAGGTTTTAGAGTTATATTTAATTTTCAAGTGATTTGAATGTTTATAGGAAGGTACAAAATTCCAAAAGAAAAGTAAGGGGTTAAAATGGAAAAAAAAACAACTGTAAAGTTATTGCTGAGGTTACTTTTCTCTACCTCGTTTTGATAATTTTATGCTGACTTAGGTTACTGTGCCAGCCTTGCACCATTGCTAGCATAGCACCCAAAACCTCCCCCCTCCCCCTCCTCCCCGCCCACGGGCTTGTTGATTCTCTTTTACGGCATCTTAGTTGCGTTTGTATAGTCATTTTCAATCCTCGGTCCCGGCACAGATTTATCTAATTTCCAAACCCTTCCTTCACCTCTGACAAGACATCTTGTGAATGTGGGGAATGCCAGGCCTCCACCGTGGTTCGGATTCCACGTTAAACTGTAGGTCCTTCATTTCATCTCACAATCACCCTATCATTACACATTAGTGTAAGTGCGTATAACCCGAACGGGTAGTAAGACGCGGTGCTAATAATAATAATAATGTATAGTCATTATAATATAAGCAATTTTTAATAATTAAAACAAGCAAATGTGGGCACACAGGCCTAACGTCAGGCTCTTTTGGATTTGGCTTGTCACTAATGGAGACGTAAGGATTTTTATTCCGGTTAGGTGTACTGGGGGTAACTTTCCCTAAACAAGTTACCCCTCTCCTCCCATGCAAACAAGAGCACATTTACTCTCAATTAGACTTACCCCACATATGCTATTAAATGTCAAGTTCCCGGAAGAGTAGTAAGACTCAGTGAAAATTATTCTAAAATTGGATTTTAACGCTTGTAAGTTATAAACAGTCTTCAGTAGTAAAGGGGCCACGATGGTCTCAAAGAGACTATTCCTATATTTATTAATTTATTTTTATATCAATATTGTCATTTTTATGTTGCTTAGATTTAATTGAGAATTGAATATTTTTGTTTTTGTGACATATTTAAATATAATCTGTTTACTCTAAGCTACATTAAGCCAACAGCTTCTTTGGTGCTGACTGACAGCTCACAGCTGACTTCTGACAGTAAACATTTAGGTGTATACCTAAATTTCGACTGTCAGAAGTGACAGCTGCTAAACACGTGTTTTTGCAAATCATATGGTTCGGCGTAGGGATACATAATTTGATCTGGTAACTTTTCAAAGCTGTCAGTCAGCACCAAAGTAGCCATGGGGCTACTGTAAGTGAATAAATGGAAATAGAATAGGTCCCAATATATACCCTTGGGAAAAGCCACATTACATTGGTCTTCTTTATTATTTATATCCTTTTATTTGAACATATTATGCTCGATTATACAAATAACTTTTAAACAGTTTAAGTAATATACTACTCATTCCATAATATTCCATTTTAGAAAGGAAATTATTTACAGTATTAAAATCAAATGGGACACCTTAAACATAATTACGATCATCTAGATCAGGGGCCTCCAAACTTTTTTGTGTGTGGGCCACATAATATAGTACACATGTTCTTGTGTCAAAGAAATAAATAAGGTTTTTAAATGGCTAAATAAATTTTATTTGGATCTTCTTGGGGCCATCAGCGGATTTGATTCAGAACGAAAGAAAAATGAAAAAATTGCAACGAAAGTCAGAAGGGTGTATATATTTTCAATAAATATAAACTTGTATTTACTCTGGAATAGCAAATGGAGATTTCAATCGTAACTAACAAATCACGGAGTTTTTTTTACAATAAGATCAATTGGAGTAATGCAACTGCTTTTTTAATTTTAAAATATTGCTGAACTGAGGTTACACGCTTGAGGTGCCAATTATTAGAATGGACTGCGAATGCTCGTCCAATAAATTTGCTTGATAGTTGGACTTGACATACTTAATTCCTGACCATGTTTGTTCACACGAGTATGTTGTACAAAAACTGACAAAAATCCACAGTCAAATCATTTCAAATTTGGAAATTGCTCAGGCTGCAAACATTTCTAGGATCGGATCATATTTCCTTTCTTCTAATTGTTTTTAAGCATTTCATCGATTGGTGATTAATAATGTCAAATTGAAACTGACGAGACATTGCGGTAAAATTGATTTTATTATTATTATTATTATTATTATTATTATTATTATATTATTATTATTATTATTAGCACCGCGTCTTACTACCCGTTCGGGTTATACGCACTTACGCTAATGTGTAATGGTAGGGTGATTATGAGATGAAATGGAGGACCTACAGTTTAACGTGGAATCCGAACCACGGTGGAGACCTGGCATTCCTCACATTCACAAGATGTCTTGTCAGAGGTGAAGGAAAAATTGATTTTAAACAGTCATTATTTCATAGGTTTTTCCACCAAGATCAGAAAATTGTTTCAAAAATTGATTTTGCAATTCAGAAATGCATTATAATGCAAGCGAAGAAGAAAATTATACTTCACGTTCTTAGTTAAATTTTTCACAACATGGGATATAAAGCAAGCTATAAACTTTCACACGTCCAGAATGCCTTGACATGCGCGAATAGATCACAAATCATATTTGCTTCAGCTTGCAACTTCAGATTCAATTGAATCATATCCATCTAAAAAACAAAAGATAACAAGACAAATTTTCAAAGCCAGTCAGTGTTTGATAAATGTGGTTCAGGTCGATTATACTCTGTGAGAAATAAACCATTTTCTTTTCTAGTTTGGAAGAGCCGAGAAACTACTCCAGGTTTATTCCGCCAATAATACCTATATTATTTTAAGACGTGCTCAATGTAGATTTTCGAAATTATTGGAAGGAGACGCTGTGTAAGATTCTAATTATTAAGTACGTTTTATCACTTAAATCCCTGCCTTTAACTATCATTAGATAGCTTCTAAGGTAATTTGATTCTTGAAAATTTTATTTATTTACGGCATTTGGGGACGCAATTCCCAAATCTCGTTGAAATGTTGGTCTGGCTCTGGCCTTGTGTGTGTGTGTGTGTGAGTATGTATATATATATATATATATATTATACACGAGTATATTCATTATTATTATTTTAAAAGAAAAAGGGTTCTTAAAACTTTAGCAGAATATAACAGGTAAAACATGGTGTTAGAACATTATAAATGATACCAAAGATTTATTTGAGATAGCCTATATTCTGAATAGTAAATATTTTTTTCAGAAATTATAATACTTGAAGTTAATCTTATAAGTAGTGCATATTTTAACAAAACTATTTGTGTTGCGTCAAGGTTTGAAGGTTATTGATCTTTGACTTTCTTAATCACTCATATTTTGTAGGCATTGAGTAAATATAAAAATGTGTTTGTGAATTTTACTAGAAAACACAGATATTTATTAGAAAAAAAAGTTTAATTTTGAACACTCAACGGGCGTTTGTAATCTTATAGTTACCCTACTTCATATCAAGATCTAATAGCTTCTAGCAAATTATTAATGGCACATTAAGTACAAACTATATAATTAAGCCGAGTACTTATTAGTCAATAATGTTTTCATATAGTTCAATTTCTGCTCAGGTATTTGACCGACTCAGGGAAGAAGGGAACATCAACTATTTGGAGAAGTTGATTCCATTAGATGCGGACTTGACGCAAACTGGCCTAGGGTTGAGTAATGATGACACCGCCACCTTGATGGCCAACGTGAGCTTTATCTTCCACTGTGCGGCTACAGTACGCTTTGATGAGCCTTTGCGCCATGCAGTGTTACTCAACACAAGAGGTACTCTGGAGCTCACCAGGCTTTCTGCCAATATGAAGAATTTGCAGGTATGATAAAAAGCAGGATCAATAATACAGTAGATTAATCATAGTTCCAAATGTCATGGTCACTTTGGCATAAGAAAACCAATGGTATATACCTTTTTAATTTTGTGGTCTATATTATTATGGTGACCAAATATTTTATTTGAAAAATAACAAAATAATATCAAACATGGGATGTATATGTTTAGAAAAAGAGATAAATAGAGTAGATGGAGGGAAAATGGGCTAATATGGTAAAAGAGAAAACTAATATTTATAACACAACACTATTTATCAAAACTCAATTTAATTGTTAACTAAAGGTTTCACTTATTTACATCAAGTCAAATAATGCATAAAAGAACAATAATTTCATCGTTAATTTCAAGAAACTAATATTAATGTCTAGAAAAGCTCTGTTTGTACAGACACATACAAAAATTTAATTTTAAACCTTTTTTTCTACTTTAATTATTGCTTATAAATACATCTAGGATGATGGCTTATAATCACTTCAAACTAATACTAGAGTATAAGAGTTATAGTAGTTAGTAGCGTTAAAATAAAATCAACTCTAAGAAAATATAATAGGTAACTTAATATCAAGAAACATCTTTGAGGGACTTATAACAAAAATGTAAAACGTAGATATATACTGATTTTGCAAGGAAGTTCGTAATGAAAAGTATTTTTACCTACCATCTATTATAATTCTGATAGGTGAATATACGTTTCATAACAGACATCCTATAAAAATCAATGTTTACATTCTTCCCTCGACATGTAACTGTATATGCATCACTAGAGCCTGGATTTGTATGCAAAATGCATGTGTGTGCGTGTGTGTGTTATTAAGCTGATATCGAGAAAAATATCCGGTACATCCATAACGCTTCTCTAAATTACCTGGAATTATAACACATTTGGAGGCTCGAAGTAATCCCTTGCAGTTCTCACCTTCTCTGATGGATTAAATTTAAATAGCATTGACTTCAGAAACTTTTCATGTTGATAAAATTGCACTCGATAATTTTGGTCATGTATTAAATATAAATCCTGCTACAAAACGGTCCATCAAATTAACAAAAAGTTGTCTGGTAAAAAAACTGAAACACAGGAGGAATTTACCGATAAGAATTGTGATGTTTGTCAAATGCACTTGTGACATCATGATATGTCAAAAGGACATTTTCATTGTATAAAACATTCTTCAGTAACAGATATAGGGCCTTCACAGAAAAACATTTCTGTATGACATTCCTTAAATACTTTAACAACCATGAATAATGAAAGATTTTCCACAAAACAAATAATTTATTGATTTTTGTTAATTTCTTTTTGCAAATAATGGTGCATATTTTGTGGATTTTTAGTGCATATTTTACATACATATTTTACTATTTGATTTGGGATAAAAGTCCAAGTTTTATGCATCACATATTATTAGATACGAACTTGAACTATCATTACACGTGTATATAACCTTTGGCAAATAGAACTTGGAAAAAAAACTTCTTGAAAAATCAAACTCAGGGGAAAGTTAGCTGTTTATAAGAAATATTTTCTCTAACTTCAGAAAGAAGTACTTTTGGGAGAACTTGATTAAAATCCATTACCTAGTGGTGAACTTTTGCCTGTTCTGTTGGCTAACGGGACATAAATCCCCCCGAAACAGTACGGTCATGCNAAAAAAAAAAAAAAAAAAGGCCCACATATGGTCAACCAATAAATCATAGTTTAAAAAAATAGCCTATTTATCCAATTTTGCCATAAAAAATATTGATTGATTTATTGTGCCCATCTCCTTACATATTTATTATAATTTATATTACTAATATAAATTGTGCATTGGACAATACTAAATGATCAATCACAATATTGATACAAAACAATTCGACTTGTTCTCCTTTTAAGTTTTATCAACCTTTAGAAATGATTTGAATAAAAATAAAAATTGTTTGGCCAACAGTTTGATTGTGCATTTACAGATCCGCCTACGTCATATAGGGGCAATCAGTAACTCAACTACCCTCTTCAGTGGCCGCATGGTTTAAGGCGCCACTCTCGCAATAAACTAGACTGCCGACGACGGGGAGATCAGGGTTCAATCCCGGTCAGGTATACTGAGAGTGGTTTTCCCTCCACGCAAATACCGGCGCACTTCTTCTAAATTAAACCTTCACAGTCTCTAAAATTTTAGTGTAATTTGTACGTAGGCGTATAACCCGAACGGGTATAAACACGGGGAGCTAAACAAAGTTAACTATATTATACAAACTACCTAACAAGTGGCTTGGATTAAGGATACACTTTTAAACTTGACTTGCTTGGGTTAGATAGAGGTCTACACTCATAAAATAAGTTAAATATGAAAACGAAAATTTATTAAACTTAAATAAACTTACTTTTATAGCCCTATACAAAAGCAATTTCTTATTTAAACTAACCCTGTTAAGGCGGGGATGTAGGACGGGAGAAAAGGTAATTGTTTTTGCAGTTTTTACATCAAAACAATTTTTTGGTCTAAATAAATAAAATATTGCTCCAGTAAAACCAATAAGATTTAATTTTCTCTCCATGGTGGCATCAACAGTTGTTGAATATCCGTCATGGGTGTTCTGGAATTTAATGACAACCTTTTCTCTTCATATTTAAAGTTCGTCATATAATCTTAATGTCACTATGCTCGAGACAGATATTCAACCATTGTTAATATCACCACGTGAAGGAAATTAAACCCTATGGTTTTTACTGAAGCAATTTTTTATTTATTTGGGAAAAAAAGTTTTTCTATTAAAACCGTAACAACACTTTTATTTTGTTGCGTCCCCCAAACCCCCACCTTAAACCGTTTGGATGCAATAGATTTGTATATCACACTACATATGCTTACTTATACTACATAATTATCATGACACATTGTGACAAGTGACCTACCTCTCCCTACTGGTTTATCATTTATTAAGCTAGCGTGGTTTAAACCTGGGGAAAATATTAACATTTTACATTACTGATAGCTTGGAGTATTTCATGGGTTAGATTCCTTGTCGATTTAGTCAATTATAAGTAGTCTAGCACGCCCACCTAGCCCACTACGTCACACCTGTGCTTTTTACCGTTATTCCGCTCCCTGCTCCCGCCCCCAACCCTGACATACTTTCCCCTCCTCCTGCCCCTTCCCTAGAGCCAACAAACCCTGGACATGTTGGTTCTTGCTGATTAATTATTAATTATCGTGAATTAATTATTGTTAATTGGTAGGATAGAGGTGTTGTAGTTTTTTTATTTATTGCTGGCATACGCCGGACATGTTGGTTGTTAATTAA
>CABFVZ010003654.1:25370-59319 GCA_902151445.1 Timema monikensis | reverse complement strand
CAAGAATAGAATGAGGAGGTGAAAGAGTGTAGAATGAAATATAACAAAGTGAAACGCGAAGTGATGGTGATGACAAGGCAGAGAACAAGGCCAAGAAAGGTGATAGAATGGGATGGAGTAGATTATAAAGAATAAAATAGCGTAAAGAATCTTGTTAGTGTGATTTAGGCAAAAGGGGGCCGCAGAAAGGATATAGTGAGACGAGGGCAGCAGGATATGTTTTCTACAGGTCTGTAAGATACCTAATATGAAATAGAGAAGTGCATCTAAAGTGTAAGGAAGTGCTGTATAGAGCATACTTCATACCCATGGTAATGTATGCAGCGGAAACTTGGACTTTGGATAAACGATAAACAAGGAAAGTGGAGGCCATGGGAATGAAGTTTTTGAGGAGCATGCTAGCTATCACTAGACAAGATAGGATTAGGAATGAAGATGTAAGGTCTAGTTGGGGTACAGGGGATATTTGAGATAGTAGAGAAAGTTAGGACGAGATGATATGGACAAGTTTTGAGGATGGAAGGGGAGAGGGTTCCAAGAAAATTAATAGATATTGAGTATGTAGGGAAGATACCACAAGGAAGACCAAGGAATAGATGGGAGGAATGGATAACAGAAAGTGTGCAAGTGAGAGGAGGAGAATGGAAGAGAGTGCAGGAGGAAGAATTGTGGGAGGACAGAAGGAGATGGAGGCGTTTTACTAAACGAACTTAGCCGCAGGTTGGAAAACAGTTCCTCATGATGATATAGAGACCTGAGCAATGGTGTTATAAAACGTTTTACTAGGACTGAGTACAAGCCTTCCTATTTTAATTTTCTATCTAATTTGGACACCAAGGTAAAATATCAACTTAAAATCCAAAGAAATCACAGAAGGAGAAATATAATTCTTAAATCCAAAAATAATAATAATAACTCTTTCATAATAACATTAGTAGTGAAAAGTTTTTCCAGGCCAATATAAATTACACATGTTGTATTTGATCTTATTTTATATTTACATTGTTAATGCCCCTCCAGAGTAGCTATTAAGATATATACTGTATATTATAATTTATATTTGTATTATAGTTTCAAGACCAAAACACTTTGTACAAGTTCATAGGGAAACCTGAAGGTGTGCACCTCGGCCGTATTGTTTAATATCCCGAGATTAACTCCTTAGACCACCCACATAAAACCAATAAACCTAGAAATACTTATTTTAATTGTTAGAAGTGTTATGAGGTAAATCGTAGACGTGAATGTCTGAATGAACAAAGTAACCCTTTACTAAACAAGATAATATGAATGAAAATAGCACACTACACTACATGACAGTCTTCTAGGTAACGAGCATCCAGCAAGTCAAGAACACCAAAGAGGTAGGAGGTTGTGTGCGCATTCCATGTGTCCATGAATGTGGGTATGTGCATGCGCAGATGATGACACTAGTTGTGAATCGAGACTCGTGAACAAATGTTCTCAGCGTAGCCTGTGGTGTTGTCGATGCTCAGAGCAAAGGACGCCTGACACTTCCCCTTGAGTCAAGGATCACGAGAAGAAATAACATCCTTATGTCATGACAGACATACCAGCAGATTTTGTGCACCAAGAATGCTTTGATCTTGGCAAAGCCTTGGTCAGAAAATCAGCTACTTGATGCTCGGTCTATATGTGGCACACAGTGAAAGACTTGCCCTGCAGCGTGTCCCTGACAAAATAGTAGCGGATGTCAATGTGTTTGCTCTTGGAGGGGAATATTGGGTTCTCGACTAATCTCAGCGAGCTTTGGTTATCACTATAGATTGCTAGATCTGCCAACTCGTGAAGGCATAACTCACGGATAAAACGTTGGCTATAAATGGCCTCTTTTACACATTCTGATAAGGCCATATACTCGGCTTCTGTAGTGGACAAGCCACCGTCCTTTGTTTCCTAGAGTCCCAAGAAATCGGGCTTCCATTTGTAGCATTTATTACCATAAAGCTACAGCTGTTATTAAATAATAGTAATACTGGACACTAGTAGAATCAAAACAAGCAAACTCACCGTCGCCCCATTCTGCAGCTTAGTCTCACCAATATACTCCCAGCACAAAAAAAAAATAACAATAACAACATGCCACAATGGGTTGGAGTGATCAACTAAACGAGTGAAAGTCATGCAAGACCGAACTTTGCATTTTCGTAGAGCATGCTGGGAAAAATAGTGGAACACTTGCGCAAGAAGGTGGCGTGGTGCGAACATCCTGTCTCGAGAATATTCTACTAGCTCCCACGGCTTTCTACCACCGTCTATCATCCCCTCCCCCTCTGCGTTGTTCCTTTGTTTGTTTACCCCTCTTCCCCCTCTCTGAGCTTGGATAATTTTTGTATATAATGATGTAGTGCATATGGACGAACTACTCTTGTTAGGATCTGGGACTCGTGTTAGGATCAGGTCCTCGGACACGCATAGGTGTCCGAGATGTCTTTTAGAAGGTATATAATTCTTGTTCGACAATTATACTTTGAAATTCCATTTGGCGTCTAAATTAAAACCTTTTCAACTAAAAGAAATATCCCGTAATACCTTAATCCGTTTTGTATTGGTCCTGTTAAGAATGTTTATCTTATATTTAGTTTTGTTTAGCGTGAAGCCCCGTCTGAGTTCGCTGAGTATTAAATATGTCAATTTTTACTAAACGCAGTTTTGAAATAGTTAGTTTGTAGAGCCTGACTGACATGAGAACTCTTAGTGTTTTGGTCAGAATGACTGTTGGTAACTTTTTAGTGAGTTATAGCCCGTCTGGCTTTAATGCTTTATCTAGTCTGGAGAAATAATGTTAGTGACTTATGAGCAACTTGTAACCCGTCTGGCTTGGATACTTTACAAGTATGTTAGTAACTTGTAGCCTGTCTGGCTTGGATACTTTACAAGTATGTTAGTAACTTGTAGCCTGTCTGGCTTGGATACTTTACAAGAGTGTTAGTAAATTGTAGCCCATCTGGTTTGGATACTTTACAAGAATGTTGAAAATTTATAGCCTGTTTGGCTTAGATACTTTATAAGTATGTCAGTAACTAATAGCCTGTCTGGCTTGTACACTTTATATGGATATTAGTAACTTATTAGTAACTTATCGCCTGTTTTGGCTTGAGAGTTTTGTTATTGCCATTAAGGAAGAAATATTAGTAACCAACCAATTTGGTAATATTCTTCATTACTTGTTAGGGGTAAATCTATATTACTTTTCAATTATATTGTTTGCTAACCGATTTTGGGTTATCGAAATTGCCAGCGACTATTATTTTTGTTGCAACTTACATATATATTTACTACTGTTAAATGTTTGATCTACATTTATTCAATATCAATAAATTAATGTTATTTTCTGAAATATTTCTTTACTTCAAATATTCATGTTATGTCCCTCTCACTGGTAACCAAGTTACTTATAATAGCCACATTGCAGGAATTTTTGGGGAGTGAGTTCAAGGAAACAGAAATAAATTGGCCTGGGTACGGCCTATTTACTTGGTAATTATCCTATCGGCTCCTTTGCAATTGTTGTATGCTTTTTATTATTCTTAATGTTGTTGTGCACCAGCCTTACTTCGTTGGGAACTAAGGGCGGTGTTACACATTGAACATGAATAGATAGCCTGTATAGGATCGTCTATCCTCAGCGCAATTACCCCAATCGGCGTCTACAGACCCTTTCAAATTTTCAGGATCTGTCCTGTAGGTTATTCCGACATCGGGTGTCCCCTTCAGGTACCTGAGAACCCGCTTGGCTGTCTTCCAATGACTTTCCCCATAACAATTGTTGAATTGACCCAGGTAGCTGACAGCAAAAGCAATGTCAGGCTGGGTTGATGTGTACAGGTAAGTAAGAGCACCTACCAGTTCACAATAAGGGAGCTTCTCGTCTGCTTCATTTGGTCCCTGACTTCCCTTCAGTTTTTCACATGGGTCGATAGGAGTACTTACTGGTTTACAGTCGGTCATGTTAAAACGAGCAATAAGTTCCCGTACATAGCTTCTCTGTTGTAAATAGATGTACTCATCACCCTAATCAATCTCAATACCAAAACAACACTTCGCGTAACCAAGATCCATTATCTCAAAATGCTTACCCAGCTCCAATCCTAGGTCAGTGATTGTTTTTGGATCTTTAGACGCAATTAGAATATTGTCTACGTATGTCGCTATCAATGTTGCGTCTTCCCCTAAACCGATTTGGAATAAACACGGATCATATTTTGTGGGAGAGGTGCCAAGTTTCTCAAGGGTTTTATCCAGCTTGTTGTACCAACGCCTGCCCACTTGGCTCAACCCATACAGGGACTTTTTCAGAAGGCACATTTTGTTACCTTTACTGAATTTGTTCAACATGATCCTGGCCTTGTTGCCGGTCGAGCTATTACCCTCGCACTGTATGACGCTCTGTAATACCTTCTCATAATCTTTCGGAGTCTCCATATGGATTTCTTCTTCAAGTTCGTTGTTCAAGTAGGCTGTAGTGACATCAAATTGTCTGACCTTCATGCCGAATCGCATGCCAGTGATAACATGAGACGAATGGATCCGATTCGTGCCACGGGTGCAAAAGTCTCTGAAAAATGAATGCCAGGTCATTGGTTGAATCCTTGTGCTACCAATCTTGCCTTCTTCCCAATCGTGCCATCGGGTTGGATTTGTTGCGCAATACCATGCGGCACCCGATGACTATTCCTTGTTCAGGTCGAGCAACAAGCTTCCATGTATTATTTTTTAGAATAGACTTCATCTCACTTATGATAGCTTGGAACCATTCTGAAGCATCAGGACCCATCATTGCTTGATTCATTGGCACTTCAGAGATGAAAGTTTTCTCGACCTCCTCGACGATTTCAGTTTGTTCAGGGACACCAGGATGATAAATATTCCTCGGCCTTCCCCTCGAGCCTCTCCTTACAACCTTTGATCGACAACGTCCTCCTAGCTGGTGTGGGGTTTGAGCTTCGATGATGTCGTTGTCATCTTTTTCGCGAGAAATGTCGTGTTTGACACCCACAGCGTCGACGGGTACGAACGACTCTGCGTCAGAACCGAAGCCATGAAAGTCCTGTTTTTGCTCCGAGTCGTCTGAGGCTGACGTCAGAATTTCTTCTTCTTGCGGAGGATTTTGTTCAAGGTCCACGTGATGTTGATCTTGCTTTGAGCAGTCGTCTGTTGAAGTTTTCGAACCGTCCACATCAGCATCATTGTTGTTCTTGAGCTCGTTTTCTACGAATTTTACATCGTGGCTGATAAATACATTCCTCTTTTCCGACGACCAAATGCGAAAGGTTTTGAATTCCTCCGAGTACCCTAGGAAAATTCCCTCCTGGCCCCACTGATCAAGCTTGCCTTTGCCAGGTTCTCGATCGAGGTAAAAGACACAACTGTCAAATACCCTCAAGTGTGAGATATTGGGTGGTTTACCAGTCCATGCCTCAAATGGTGTGAGACCGTCAAGCTTTTGGTAGGTGAGCGGTTTCGTAGGTAGTTTGAGGTGTTGATTGCCTCAGCCCAAAATGAATTTGGCAATGTGGACTCCGTCAACAAACATCTGGCTGCATCGAGGAGTGTACGGTTTTTCCTTTCAGCTACACCATTCTGTTCCGGGTTATGAGGAGCAGTCAGTCATCAGGCGATCCCTTGCTTCTTCAAGTATTGGTCCAACTCTAGGTTCGTGTACTCTCGACCATTATCAGATTGTAATAACTTGACTGTATGCCCTGCTGGTTTTCTACGAGGGCTACGTACTCCACCGTCGCGTTGAAAACCTCAGCCTTTAACTTCAGAAACCTCACTTCACACCATCTCGTGGAGTCATCGATAAACTCGACGTAGTACTTTGCACCTACTAGATAACTTGTCCTCATCGACCCGCATATGTTCGTGTGGATAAGGTCCAATAATTGTTTTTCATTTAGACCTCTTAGAAAACGAGGTCCTCGACATTTTCCCCTTTGAACATACATCACAGTCTGGTTTAGTTGTTGTTTGTGTGAGTTGCACTCCGGTCACAACCTCTTTGCGTACAGCATCTATTATGTATCTCGTATTCGCTTCTGTGTAATAATTTAACAGAACTCTAACATGTTTTTGAGGGGGCGATGCGTTACGAGCGTCTTCTTCAAACTGGCGCACATAGTATAGATCCCCAAATCTGTCAGCATGTAGTTCAACTTGTCCGTTCTAGTTCACTACTTCCGCGCATTTTTCTTTAAAAACATCAAAGCCTCAGTTGGTAATCTTACTGACAGATAAGAGGCACGTGCGATGCGTCGGTAACTGTGACGTTTGTCTCGTTGCCCAATACATTGATGGTAAACAGCAACGTTCCTTTTCCGTCGACGAATTGTTCACGAGATTTAACGTACCGCACTTCTCGACGCTGATTTTGCGGAAATTGCCCAAATTGTGGCACAGATGAGTCATAGCAACACTATCAAGACACCATCTATAGTTTTGCGCTGATGTTTCAGCGGAATGAAAACACACGTTTTCAGTTTCCGATATTTTTTTGTTTTTGCCATTGTACCAACATTCAGACTTTTTGTGTCCCGGCTTTTTTGCAAGTGTAACATCGCACTTTATCTCTGATTTTTTGCAATTTGAAATCACCTTTGTTTTCGCCCGGTTTCCTTTGTTGAATAATTTTGTTTACCACTTCTGTTTATGTACATGGCGTCCGACGTTTCACCGTGCGTATTAGTTTTTCGAACATCGATTTCTTTGATGATCTTAGCTCGTAGGCCCACCGACGTTGTTAGCTCGTCCCGCGACTCGATCGCGCACCTGAAATTTTTGAATGTCGAAGTAAACTATACAGCAACATAATGGTTAACTGATCTGGATGTATGTCGATGTTCATGCCACTTAACTTGTCGACGTTGTCGAAGAATTCGTTCAAGTGGTCGCGTATGTCTCCACCATCCGCCATCTTGTGTAAAGTCACTCTCTTCAAAAGTGTGGCCGGACCTCAGGACTGATAAATTTCTCGCAACCTCATCCACATGGCACGTGACGTTTCAGTTCTTTACCTGTTTGAACTCGCTTGGCGGCATTTTCGTTGTTATCACCCGGTTTTACATTTGTGCAAAATTGAAATGAATATGTAGCATGTCAATCACACAGATTGAACAGCTACAATTAAAAATAAATATTTTTATAATTTATGCAAGAAAGAGACTATGTTAATTGAATCTACCTCGAAGTTTATTTTCTCTGATGAGATGCAGTCTAATAAAATTGCGTATCTCCCTACATTCAAACATGTGGTTGGTACAAAATATCGTCCTTCTATAAATACTGTACTAGATATCAAAGAAGAGGATTAATATTATCGTATTTATGGATAAAATACCTTAACGCATGCCTGTTCCCATTGGATGGAGCTGGATAAAATTATATACATTTGTCATACTGTATTCAAGAAAATATAATAAAGAACATCTATATCACAAATTCTCGTTAAAATAATATCTGATTCTAAATAATATTATGAAAACATATATTTCAATAAAATATGCTCTTGTTTCTACTCACCGTATTAAGATGTCCTCGGATTCTCTGGGCAGGATGGTTAGGAGGAAACATTCAAAGAACAACAGCATGGCGGCTTCAGTATACGTATGTTCACTTCCACCTCACACACGCCCAGAAATCTAGAATGGACTCAACCTCAAGACCCCTGCTGCCGGAGTTGCCTAGCGGCGTGTCTACGAACCTTACCTTTACCTCACCCCGCAAGCTGTTCACCCTCATATGTTTCCCTTTCACCTTGCCTTCATCCTTCCTTCTCTTTATCTATATTTCTGAGTTTATCACCTTTTTCTTTGTTTCATTCGCATCAGAATTTGAACTATATATATATAGACCACCAGTCAGATCCACATTACAGACCCATTCTACAGCGCCGAGCATCGAAGAAGGAAACTCTGCAGCGTCTGTAACGAAGAGGAGCGACATCCATGGAGCTTGGGTCGTCAGATCCACCACCTCGCTGGCTAGGACGCCATGTCTAGGGTATTTAAGTATCCTGCTGCCGTTGTCAAGTCCTTAAGACTTAGGGTCTAGTTTTTTGTTTTTTAAAAACTAGACAATGTAGTTCTAGATTTAAAATTCTATATTTATTTGGGAAGAAGTTTGTTTTGTTTTAAAATGATGTCTAATGGATAGCTAATCCGGTAAAGTTTTGGTTAATTTCAAGATGGGGAATCTTTCAGTTGATTCTTTAAATATTGTGTCTTGTAGTCTGAAGGACAAATCCTATTCTAGGGACTTATTAAGTCAAGTTCTGGCCGCTTTGTATGTATCCTTTTAATGATGTATTTACATTATGAGCCTCTGGCTTAGAAAGTTATAATGTCTTAGTTTTTTGACTTATAAAAAACGTCCACAAGTTCCATTAATCTTTTTAAGACAAAATTTTTCGTGACGTCTTGTACGACGTGAGCATCAGTTCAATTTGTGGACGGCTACTACCAGGTTGTCTGTTTAATACTTATTACTGTTCAGTTAATAGATACCAATGTTTTGGGCTGGCCAAGTAGTTACGCTTCATGTACTGTATTAGTTTGGGTGCGCAACCCAGGGAACTGCTCTAGAGTCATAGTGGGGTTCGCGCAAATAATACCCTTTTTCTATTGCCTTTTAATTGGCTCCCATTGTTTGAGTTGCTCTCAGTGCACTTTCTATTAAAACTTTATGTGCTATTGAAGGCTCTGGTAGTACCAAAGGGGGCCATAGTACCCTATTGTTGACACCTGTTTTATAGCCTTCTACTGCTGTTTAAAGAAACAGATCTTCCTGATTATTCTAAATGTTTAATGGATATTATTATGAAAGCGTAATCAAGCAAAACTGTTTAAAGTTACATGCATATCTTGTTCACTATCTCTGTTAGTAATTATATTATTGTTCTCCCTTTTTAGAAATACTTCTACACGGGCCGGGCGACTGCACTGCCCTTGTAGCCACTGTCAATACTTCTCTATTCTCAATCCTAATTGTTTCAATCAAACCTCAAATGTATCAATTTCTGTATCATTGTAAATCTTCACACCTTTAATATCTTTTATTGTTTAATAAACCTATCTATTGATTAATCTTGATTCTTTACTATTAAAAGTATGTAACCCTAGTAGTTTAAAGGTTACAATTTCATAATCATTCCTAAATATTATGAAAATAAAAAAGTTGTTTTTTCCAATTTTGTAATATTTTCTTAAAACTGTTGAAAACCTTTATATTTGGGGTTTAACCTCCTTAAATTATAATTATTTGTTGTCAAGAATTTAGCTGTTTTTATTACAATCACTATTTTTTTATTAAGTAAATGTCTAGCAGACGAAGTTATTGTGTTTACAACTCAAAAGTTGTACAAGCAAATCGGATGATATAGGATATATTTCCTGAAATTTTATACAATAAGTTGTTCAAAGCACAAGTTTTGGTGTTCACACGACACCATCTTCAGGCTGCAACTTCTTGTACAGCTGTATGTACAATAAGTTGTGTCGTGTGTACCGGGCTTAAAGATGTGTAGGCACAGGGTTATTACCTTGACAATATTAATTTCCCCTTTCATGCCATACCATCTCACTATGTTACGAAAGGGGAAGGGAGGGGTAGTGACTTCGGTTCTAGTCGTCACCTTTCATGCAAGAGAAGTCGTAGCTCGGCTGCTTGCATTTTTACCTGACATCCGCAGCTCTTCCCCTTCTCTCCCCTCCAAAACCTATGATGTCACATATAAAAAAAACTAGTTAGAGAAATGGGATGAAATTCGGACAAATACCGACTTTCAACCACCATTATATGGACTAGTGAACGTCTTGCATGCATTTTACAGTCACTGCCATGTATAGGACTTTTTTTTTCAAACCCACAGATACTTGAATTACTTTTAAATAATTACCAGGAGAATATTATTTCAAAAATAAAATAAAATAATTACATATCTTCAATCAAAGGCAAGCGATGCTAGTCTTGCTTGCCCTGACGCAACGCCACTGGTTAAATAAGATGTATAATTGCTCTTTAATAAATGGCATAGAGCTCCACTGTCCAAAACAAATTATATCTCCTACACGGGTTTACCAACAGTCATGTTAGTCACGTCAACTGATTCCATGGAGGTCACAAATAAAAACTAATTTTCAATAACCATTTTTACACTGTTTATAAATTCAGGTAAATTGTTCATTACATGTTCCCTTAGATTACATTGAAAACAGCATTGACTATCTATCTTTGTCCATAAAATTTGCCTGTATCCCATTTTCAGCCTTTTCTTCCTCTAAAACAGTGGTTCCCAACCTTTTGTGGCCCATCTCCCCTTTCTGGAGGTTGACTAACACATATCGCCCCCTTTTCATTTTCATTGTATGCCTAATTTTAATTTAAAGTAAAGTGTAAATAATAAAGCAGTTTTATTATTTTAAACAATTTTATTACCGTATATAAAAACAACCAAAGCAGTTTTATCAGGTCACTCTTAAATAAAATAGAAACAAAAATTAAAATGTACATTTTTTACAGATTTTTTAAGAACAAAGAAGTGAAATAATTAACTAAGATCATTGACAGTCATTTAAAAAACGAGTACATGTTTTCATTTTTAAATTGGAATCTGGAAGAATTAAGAAAGTTGACAGTTAAAATTTGAAAAAATATTTGAAAGTTTGAAAACTTTGTTATTGTTTTATTTTACCTTTTCAATGGCTGCCTTGTGCTTGGTAGATTTCAGTTAAAGCTTGAATATCCGGCTCTATGTTCGTCAAGTTCAGGCGCAAGTCTCCTTTGAGGCAAATGTCCAACTTATTTCTCTGTTTTGTGAGGAGCTGGACAACAGAACTAAATCCTTTTTCAACTAAATATGCTGATGGGAACGAGATGAGAAGTGGTTCAGTTTTTCCCCACAGTTGTGGATAAGTGTCGATAAGCTTCACCCATACTAACTCGTAACTGCTCTGCTTGAAAATGATTTTCACCTCACAGTCATACTTCAGATCTAGAAACTCTGTCTGCAAAGAGTTATCAAGCTTATTCACAGCTTCAAATGAGAATGGATCTAGAATCCAATCCGGAATTTGTAACTTGGTCAAATCTTCAAATCTTGATTCCATGTCAGTTTTTATCTGGTCAAGGTGATCAGTAAAAATTAGGATTTTTTCTTCTGGGAGTTCAGGAGTCTCGTTATCTGACACTGAACACTTTTTAAGGGTCGGAAACTGAATCAGCTCTTTACAGCCAATATTTACCTTGTGAATATCATACTTGGCGATGAATGATGAAATAATTCCTTTGGCCTTGATAAGGTTCATCTTGTTTCCTTGAAGCCTTATATTGACTTTGTTCATTTTTTCAAAAATATCTGTAAGGTATGCAAGTTACAACTTGCGTTGCTTCAAATTCTCACTTAAATCAGGATCAGACGTGTCGAGAATCTCAGTAACTGTGTCAAATAATTCGAAGAAATGGCACAAACAGTTTCCTTTGGAAAGCCACCTCACGGCCGTATGTAGAAGCAAGCGTTCGAATTCCTCATCATTTTCATGGCAAAGTTGTCGGAACAGATGGTCATTGAGGGAATTAGCTTTGATCTTGTTGACACCAGTAATAACCAGTTGTAGGGTTTCATGCAGGACACCACTCAATTTTTTCGCAGCTAAGTGTTGACGATGAATGACACAGTGAATAGTGATGACCTCTGGCACTTCTTTCTTAAGGTGGGATAGAAACCCAGCATGACGACCTGACATGGCAGGAGCACCGTCTGTTGCACAAGTGCTCACGTTTGTTAGGGGAATCTCTTTTTTCTCAAAATAATCTTGCACCACTTTAAAAATCGACGATCCCTTCGTATCAGTGATCAAAGTTCTAGCAAACAACATTTCCTTGGTAATTTCCTTTTGTTCATTGATAAACCTCACATAAGCTAATAAAATTGCTTTGTTATCAATCACAGTTGATTCATCAATCTGCAATCCAAATTTACTTTTTTTCAACAAATTGATGAGTTTGGATTCAACGTCCGTGGCCATTTTGTCAATTCAACTGGAAACAGTATTGTTGCTCAAAGGAACCGATAGACTTATCTTATTACTAGGGCCCTCTCCTAGTATGATATCAATAATTTTTTTGGTAGCCGGTAAAACAAGAGTTTTGCCAACTGTGTGAGGTTTACCAAATTTAGCGATCAATAAATACACCTCGTAAGAAGCAAGAAGACCTTTGTCAAGATCGGTTGCTCGTTTTTTAAATAATTCACTCACATTAGGCCATTTATCAGCTTTAGCTTTGAGGTTTTGAAAATAACTAAGTTCTATACTCACTTTATCACTGTGTACTCTTGATAAATAATCTTTCATTTGCGAAGGCTTCATGGCTTCATTACTAGTAAATGTTTTATCATACAGAAGACAATGTGGAAATTGCACATTTTGTGGTGACGTGATAAAACCAAATTTTAAATACTCAGATGAGTATTGACGACAATTCTTCTTTTTTGAATCCATTGTGCATGAACTTCTATACTTCAAAACAAACGCACAAAAACAGAAAAGACATGCACAAAAACTGATGGTGAGGCACACAAAGGCTAGTGAAGACTGAAGACAAATGTAGGTCAATGGCAAGTGTGTTGTGATGGCAGGAGGGGGAGGGGGTTGAGTCACCAGTCGGCCGCGCTGAGCAACAACAGATGGGCACTGTGGAGAGAGGTGAGTGCTGTGAACTCGCCGGCTGAGAATAGCCAGTGACTCGTGCTACCCGGCAACTTCTACTGTACAGTACTATTTTAATTTTTCCTCCTTTGAATACTTATCGCCCCCCACTTATTTGTCGCCCCCCTGATAATCCAAATAGCCCCCAGGTTGGGAACCACTGCTCTAAAATAAATAAATAATTATATGATGGGGAACTACAGAAGCCAAAACATTTTTCTTATATTTCTCATTTTCAGCTAATAGGATGTTTTTAACATATTCAACTGTCACTGCCGATTTATCATCACTAAATATATAGTGGCGGACCTACAGAAAATAGCGCCTATGGCAAGAATTTAAATTGCACCCTTGTCCAAACACCTGACACCCATCTTTTAAACAAATTTACAACAATATCACCTCAAAATTCATTCAAGCTTGTTAATATTTTATTTAACATATTATGGAAACACAGAAAATTACCAATGCACCTTCTCTTTATATACTTAGCAGAGCAAAATCACTTTAACCCATGGAGACTCTCAAATACAAATATTAGTCTCAGCTTGCTGAATAATCTCTCATGGCTGGCGATGAAAACTGCAAGGTTAGCATTATCTGAATAGCAATGTGAATATTGGGGAAAACGCTCTCATCTCCAAACGGAACAATAAATTCTAGAAGCCCTTCAGGTCTTGAAATGTGAATGTTGGCCCAGCTTGATAGCAACATTCTACAATCTAAAATTTATTCATATAGTTGATATCCAGCAACATCACAGCTGTGGAATTTGCCCAAATTTGTGCACTCTTTCCTTAGGTCCTTAATATCTTCATCCTAAGACAATTCCTTGACATCGATAAGAAAGTTAAACTTGGTATCAATGCTGGACAAACGAGCAAACCCTTCATCTATTTCTTTGTAAAGACAGTTGAGTGATCCCTTCATGACTCTTTCCCCTTCCTGCTTAGCTGTTAACCCAGCGTCTCACAAGTTCTCACAACCGTTCATTTCTTTTGTCTCTGACTTCTTTCAACTTCAACATCCCATTCTTGACAAAGATCGAATTCTTCTTCTAGTTACTAACTGACCAACATACAAATAATATCAGAGGGATTTCAAATCCAGGGCAGCGTCATGGAAGTTCATGTTAGAATCCTGCAGCCTCTTTTGAATACGGTCATTCCAAATGAATCATTTGTTCCAAAATCCTCGCAAATCCAGAAAATTGTAATTTAGTATGCGGCTGTACACCTTGTGTCACTTATTGTTTCACTGGTTTAGTTTTCATCGTCTGTCTTGTCCTGGAGAAATTGAAGTATGTTTACACTTCACCTAATAGTAATAGAAGGAACTTAGAGGGAAAAATTAACCAGGTGCTTGAAGAACTTGACACAGAGTTTAAAAGTGTCAAGTTAAAAATGGCACCGGTGAAGACGACCTACATGCTGTTCAAGGGTAGGTTGGCTAAGAATCCGACCATAAAGGTAGGTAGGAAATCTATAAGAAGAAGCCATACAGTCAGATACATGAGAGTGACCCTTGATGAGAACAGAAACTTCACGGCGCACATGGAGGAAGTTATGGGGAAAACTCTGTCGGTGATGAACCAATTTATAAGCATGGGACAGGCGGTTTTATCTGCCTGTGTGGATAATAAGGACATACCATCAGACGACCCTTCTCTCCATTGTGAGCTATGGGGCGTGCATCTGGGCTCACAGACTAACCAATGTCGTTCCAGCTAAGGTTATTCAAAGTCTACAAAGGAACATATTACTGAGGCTGACGGGAGCCTACCGGACTGTAGTAACAGATGCCCTAAGTGTGTGGCCGTTGAACCTCCTTATAAGGAAGAAAGGTGTGACGTACTGGATAAAAAAGTGAAACGTGGAGAGGGTGAGACTCCTCACCACACCCGATGTGACAACATCTGGAGAGGCGAAAATAGCCCTGTTGGAGGAGGATCAGAGACGCTGGGAGAGAAGTGGGACAGGTAGGAGGACTTATCAATTGTCCTCTAGTGGGGTTGAGAGACTAAAGAATAAACACCTCCAGCAATCCCGGGGTATTGTCCACTTCGTCACGGGGAAGGGACCGTACCTGGCATCTTTAAGGAATCTGGGATTAATGGAGTCGGGGAGTTGTGAATGTGGCGAGAAGGGAACACATGAACATTTGGTGCTCGAGGGCGTCCTTACGCTAGAAGCAAGAAGGGTCTACCAGAGAGAGATCCAAGGAAGATTAGTAGGCGAAGTACTGAGAGACCCGATCTATTGGAAATTATTAGACCAGATTGCACTGGAAGCGTCAGATAGAGCAAATACCGCATACATAGATAGACTTAAAGAGGCACAAGGATGAATAAGACAGGACGTTGACAATGACAATGACGAAGAAAATGATAACGACACGGAGGGCGAGACTGACACGAACACTGGTGCGGTCTCAGCAGGGAGTGAGTAGAGAAAAACGAATTGTTAAAGGGGACTCTTAAACAACCCTTGACGGGATAAAATATTATGTGCCAAGAGGAGCAAGCACTAGCCCTGGGAACTGGATTCCAGTACGATTGAGTGTCTGGAGGAACACAGGGGATGCCCTTGTGATCTTAAGGACAGTTTTCTAGACGAATGAACAAAAGATAATTGAGTAAATATGAACTCTGAGGGGCTAACACGGACAGGATCGAAAAATAAATTTTCTTGGAGCGAATTGCTGCAAAAGCAAGATGGTGGCTGGGACAGGACAAGATAATGCCAGACAGCATAGAAGGGGTCAGACTTTTGTTCAGCCTTAAACATCAGAAGAACTTTGGGCAAGCGAAAATATGTTTTAATTGCGAAAATTTAGAATGTGTCGGAAATGCAGAACTTGTTTTGTCCCACTTTGCTCAACCTCTGAATAGAACACATTAGGCGGTAAGGTCTACCAGGAGGGAGATCTGCCATCGACCAAAGAAATGTCTGGGGCAAGATTCTTCGATTTGGCTGAGTCGAAGATTAACTATGACGACACCATCGAGACAATACGTGACAGTAACTCTTATTTTTTCACGACTCACGAGTGAATGATCAGGGACTGGTTCAATAACAAGTTCCAGGAGTTTTACACATCACATTTCAAGCTCAGAGATTTTTCCGCAAATCTGCTTCCTGTGGTAGACCTTCAGTGCCAGGCGCATGTACTTATTTCCAACACCGGTTTTGGCAAGACGGAATATGCCTTGGTCCATTTCGAATGTCCGTTGATTTTTTGTGCAAACGTGGACTTTAGGCGGTTTGTGGGGGGAACCACCAACGGTCTAGTTATTGACGATATGGCCACAACGGAATGGGAGCCCACCATCTTACTTCACCTAATGGACGTCACTAGGGTCCTTGACATTGACGTCAAATACGGAAGTGTATTTATCCCAGCAAGGACTCCTATTCTGCTCCAATGGTGAGGATTTGCTTTGGCCAAGAAGCATCCAGCCCTGCACTAAAAGCGCCCGTGAGAGAAGAATGACTATGATAAAACTGGATGCTCCGTTGTTTCGGACATACCGGGATGATGGCTTTCGCCTTGACACAAGAATGACTTCTTATCAGGATACCGTCGAGTTTATAACAAGAGGAAAACCAAACTCCGTTGAAGGCCAGTGGAATATCAACGAGCATTCCAAAAGAAAAAAGGGGGAGGGAGGAAATACTTTTCAAAGGAAGAAATGTGCTACATAAAAAAGGACAAATATTAAACAATGTATACATAAATAAAAAAT
This sequence comes from Timema monikensis, assembly GCA_902151445.1. Classification (NCBI taxonomy): domain Eukaryota; kingdom Metazoa; phylum Arthropoda; class Insecta; order Phasmatodea; family Timematidae; genus Timema; species Timema monikensis. Next base: position 42,849 of record CABFVZ010003654.1, on the reverse strand, counting down.
ATGCTACCCTAACAAGCAGCGAAACGGCGGAGAAAACACACAATTCAAGAAATGTTGTGTCCTTAGAAAAAGAAAATTCACATTTTTTACCTGATAACGAACATGTATGTAAATCTACTTTGGCACAGAGAGACAAGACAGACATCTTATAGATGAGGAAAACAAAGAATTATAGAATGATTCAGATAAACAATCAAGTACTAGTCACAATACCTATTTGGACCAGCTTTTCACAAATAAAGATAACGGTGTAAAATCTCACAAAAGACATTTCACCCCTTATGAAACAGATAATGTTGGAAAAACAGTTAACCTTATGGAGGTCTCCCGCCACGATGAAGAAGCAATCAATAAAACACTCACCAAGACAAAGAAAGTGTATGTAGAACATTTACCGAAATCAAAAGGTTATTTGAACTCAGAACCGGTAGTTAGCCGCCAATAATAAAGGCCAAAAGCTCTCACAGTTGAATATCAGGTATAGCGACAAATTAATATAATAGTTCAAATTTAATTGAAAAAATCGATATTGTAACCGATGGAGTAAATCTAACAAGTAAAGAATTCCATACACAGTGCAGCACAATCCATAACGAAGACGTCTCCAAGTGAAAAAGGACCGGAAAAAAGGAGTAACAATCTCGTATTATATAAGGTCTAAAAAGCATGGCCTTACGCAGATAAGTGGTAAAGCTTTTTTTGTCAATATTTGGGGTTTCTAAATTCATGGTTCAAAACATTTGTAACCAATATCTAAAGACAGGGTGATCCCCTTCAGAAAAGCGTGGTGGGGATACGAGATCAAGAAAGTACAGTGTCAAAAAAAATTCTGGTTCAAAATTACATACAAAATATTAAATGTGTTGATTCTCACTACACTCTGGAACAGTGTGTTATACAATACCTTCCTAGTGATGTCAGTGTACAAAAATTGTGGTAAGCCTACAATAATGGAGTTTATGTCCACAATAAGGTCAGGTATCACTACTTTTGTGATATTTTTATGAACGATTTCAATATAAGTTTCAAGTCTCCAGCCACGGAGTAATACTCCGAGTGTATTAGGTTGAAATCAGTAATTACTGCCGCAACCGATCGGCAGAAAGCTGAAGCAATGACCAAATATATGGTGCTTAGATATTCATTTGACTGTCAGAAGAATCTGGTTTTACCCAAAAGTTCCCAATCAAGCTGCCTACTATTCTAGGCAGCTCTATCAATATAACATGAATCTTTGTGAAAGGTATTCCAAGAATAAGTACGGACACACTAAATATTTTTACTTGTTCCGACGGGCAGCGATTGAAAGGATCAGATGAGATAGATAATAATAAACAATAGATGCTTTGTCAGTCAAATCTGACTGATATTAAGCAAATACAGTGAACCCTATCCCTAACCCTAAAACCTAACTAATAGGGTGTCAGAGTACACAAGTTTATAGAAAAATTAACGGGATTTAGAATTAACAGTACATGCTGTAACTAAGAACATGACTCAACGGTTACACAGGTTCATATGCATGGACACAGATTAGATAAAAAAAAACCAACGACACATTTAACAATGGTACCAACCTAAACTAGAATATCCCTGCATAGAATTGCATATTTTAACACTCCTCCTCAATTACACTACAACCACAAAATTAGGCAAAAGTCCTACATGTACCCTTAAATACATGCAAATAGACTCTAGTGAATCAGCATTTGATTAAACCAATATAATTACAAAAGTACTCAAACTTGTTTCCAACCAAACTCTTTGTCAGAATGTCAGCACATTGTTCATTTGTCTCCAAATAAATACAAATCACGAACAAAGTTGTATTTGACATCAATATGCTTTAGTCTTCGATGTTCCCATTTATCCAAACATCTTATGTAGGACTGGTTGTCCTCGTACACCTTTGTGGGTTCTAGAGTGATCCCGAGGTCCTGGATCAGTCTTCTCAACCAGAGTAGGTCGGATGAGGCGGTTGACAGGGAGACAAACTCTTGACACCGTCGAGCTAAGGTCAACTGTAGTCTGCTTACGTGTAGTCCAACCAACAGTGGCACCATAAACTTGGAATAAGTACCCAGATGTAGATTTACGATCATTGCTGTCATTGGCCCAGTCTGCATCAACGTAGCCCGTAAGGCGACATCGCAGTTCTTCAGAAAGAAGAGACCAACTTCAAGTGTTCCTTGAATGTATCGTAGTATTCGTTTGAGTCCAATCCAGTGAGCTTCTGTTGCATTGCTCTGAAACCTGCTGTAGAAATTCACTGAGAAGCTCAGATCAGGGCGAGTGTAGAGCATCACATGCATCAAACTACCAACAAGCTCACGGTACGGTTTTTTTTGGATTATGCATTCTGTTGTAGTTATTTCAGGTGGTTTTGCCTCCATCGGTGTCTTGACCAGTTTGCATTGTTCCATACCAAATTTCTTGAGAACTTTCTTCAAGTAGGCTGTTTAGCTAAGGGACATACCATCAGTTTTCTGATCAATTTTTATACCTAGAAAGTTGTGCAAACCTCCAAGATCCTTCATCTCGAATTCTGACATAAGATATGTTTTGATGTCATTCAACTTCTGCAGATTGTTTCCCGCCAAAATTATGTCATCTACGTAAACCAAAAGGTAAGTTTTTATGCTGTTGCTGAAGTCGAAATATATACATTTTTCGTTTTCAGACTGCTTAAATCCAAGAGAATTCACAAATTTGTCAAGTTTAGCATTCCACTCCCGTGGTGCCTGCTTCAATCCATAGAGGGTCTTGTGTAACTTACAAACAAGGTTGCTGTCAGTTACGAAGCCAGGTGGCTGCTTCATATACACCTCTTCAGAAAGGTCTCCATGTAGGAATGCATTTTTCACGTCTAACTGGAAGGCAATTAAATCTTCTTTGTTTATAATTGCAAGCAGGGTTCTGACAGAGGTTAAATGGGCTACGGGTGAGTACGTTTCATTGTAGTCAAACCCTTTCTTCTGTGCACAGCCCTTCACCACCAACCTTGCCTTGTACCTGTCAAGCTGTCCATTTTCATCCTGCTTCATCTTGAAGACCCACTTACAGTTGATAGCTCGTTTACCGGATGGCAGCTCTGTAAGGGTCCAGGTCTCATTTTTTTTCAATGAGTACATCTCTTCCTCAACTGCAGCCATCCATTGCTGGGCATCATCTCTACTATGGATGTCATCGAAGGTTTCTGGCAAGTTGTCAATAAATGACTCAGCACCAAGAGCCAGTGTGACATAGTCATTTAGGTACGCTGGTGCAGTGCGAGGTCTCGTGCTCCTACGCAGAGGTTCAAGTTCCTCACCAGGAGTCTCTTCTTCGTCAGAAATTGCCTCTGGTTCTCCTCCTGAAGACGGCTCCTCCTGCAATTCCTCAGTAAAAGCTTCATTTGGAGTCGAACTGATGACCTCAATAGCTCGAGAGGGTGTTGAACCAATAACATCACTGGTTATGAACGAATGTTCATCAAAAATTATATCATGCCCACGTATGATTTTTCGTTCCTGTGGACACCACAGCCTGTACCCATTCGGGCAGTAACCAACAAAGTAGCACTTTTTCGAGCGGCTGTCAAGTTTACTTTTAAGAACTTGATTAGGTAATCGAAGATATGCTACACAGCCAAAAACCCTCAGTTTTAACATATCAGGCTTTACACCATACCACAGTTCTGCTGGAACCTTGTTTTCAAGAGCTTTAGTAGGCGATCTGTTTATTAGATAGACTGCAGTCATAACAGCCTCCGTCCAGAGTGACTTATCAAGAGAAGAATGAAGGAGTAAACAACGTGTTTTCTCCATGATGCTACGTCCCATTCTTTCTGCGACACCGTTCTGCTGACTGGTATGCCTGATCGTAAACTCTGACTGGATACCTTTCTTTTTTAAATAATCTAGCATTTCCTGCGACACGAATTCACCACCATTATCTGACCTAAAGCGACTTATCTTTAGGTTAAAGTGAGCTGTTGCCATAGCTTCAAATTGTTTGAAGTAGGTAAACACTTCAGACTTTTCCTTTAGAGTGTAAATGACTGTAAAGTGACTATAGTCATCAATCAGGGTAAGTATATACCTCTTTTGATCATATGATACGGGCTTAATGGGCCCTACAAGATCACTGTGTATGATCTCCAAAGGGCGCTTAGCTCTAATGCGTGGCTTTGTGTGAGGAAGACGCGTTTGTTTAGCCTGTATGCAAGAGTCACATAAATCGGAGATCGATCCTTGATCAACCTTGATTCCATCTACAATCTTACTTAAGTGAACTAAACCGGTTTTGCCAATGTGACCAAGCCTCTTGTGCCACAAATCAGATGATGCTACAATGGAACTAGCAACACCAGCACATGCTTTTTCACGAGGCGAAAGAGACATTTTATACACTTTATCAGATCGAGTGGCAGCGGCCACAAAAATATTGCCTTTCAAAATAGTAGCGTTCCCCTTTTCAAACACAACTTTAAGCCCATTAGCGTCCATTTTACTAACTGAGAGTAAATTAAATTGTAATCCAGGGACAATAAGTACGTTGGAAATTTTGATAAAGTTTTGATTCCCTTTGGTAGTCACAGACGCGTGTATATCTCCGATCTCTTCAGCACACAACATCGATCCTGATTTAGCCATTTTTATTTTGATAGACTTCGATAGGCGTCTCTTATTTGAGACCAAACTAATATTTTTATCACTGATCATATGTTCAGTGGCGCCAGAGTCAAGCAACCACACAGATCCATCACAACAAGCCATTGACGTTAACACAGTCAAACTAAATTCATCATCACTAGCTTCAGCTACGTTTGATTTACGTATTGAATTATTCTTCTGCTTCTTGCCTTTCAATTTTGGACAGTGCGAACGAAAATGACCAGCTTTATGACAGAAAAAACACTTACTACCAGTAACTTGCTTTGAAATGCTTTGTTTACAATTGGGACAACATTCCGGCTGCGAAGATTTCAATTTTCTAGCCTTACAATCAGTTACGCTATAGAATGATTGGCTGCATCCATCGATACCTTCTGCTTGGCGTTTGCTCTGCTCATCAAGTAGGCGCGTTTTTACGAATGCCAGGTTGAGATTATCAGCAGATAATGTCTCTATGGCAGTGACAATTACTTGATATTCAGATGGCATAGTCAAGAGAAGATGGCAGACAACATCTAATCCTTCGAGGTTAGCTCCTGACGATTTCAATTCCCGAATGGTACGATCAAACCTAATAAAATGCAATTCAAGGGTCTCTGAAGAGGGATCAAATTTCATCATCAACAAGGTTTTGCGTAATAAAAGCTGATTAGCAATACCTTTACGAGCGTAAGTATTACAAAGAACTAGCCATATATCATAGGCGGTGTTCTTATCCTTCACACAATCCAAGTGGCTGTCCGAGATTCGTTGTATAACCTGTGACTTACACTTACAATCGGCTTTCCGAAGCTTGTCCAGCTCTTTTTCCTTTTCCGACTTAATTTCAACATTATCAGTAGACGCAATTTTCACCAAGTTCCGATAGTCATCTTGAATAAAAGGCAACAGATCACTTCATCTAGAAGAGTTTCTACCCGAAACTTCCAGTTGTCAAAATTAGTGCCATCGAAAAGCGGAATTCTGTACGTTATGTCTTCTTCTAAAACCATTATGGCGATGGTGATTGGCAAAGGTGTCACAAACAACAAGCAAACACGTAGAGCTCACGCGTATTACGGTGCACACTTGACTTATAGGTTTATCCGTCCTAAAATCCACAATCACAAGCCTGGGCCCATAACCTGTCAGAGTACACAAGTTTATAGAAAAATTAACGGGTTTTAGAATTAGCAGTAGATGCGTTGACTAAGAACATGACTCAACTGTTACACAGGTTCATATGCATGGACACAGATTAGATATAAAACTAACGACACATTTAACAATGGTACCAACCTAAACTAGAATATCCCTACATAGAATTGCATATTTTAACATAGGGTTCAAATAAAAAAAGTCAACAAAAAGAAAGAGTGTGCTTAGTGAGTAAAGAATATAGAAAAACCTGGGCAAGAAACCAATACCCAGAACACGCAATTTGGAACAATTGTGGAACCCGTCCCCACGGTCAACCTCAACAATATATAAACATCCCCCTAATTCATTTACCAGACAAATATTTAGAAGCGGGATAGTGTTATACCTAAGGTTAAGTAAGTAGAGGAAAAAATAGATTAAGTAGAAAAGATCCGAAAAATGGATTGTTTATTAGATATTCAAATAAGATATGAACAACAATTACTATAGAGAATCCCAAAAAGGGGATAAATAATGTATAAAATATTTTGTGATCACAATAGCAAGGTTTCATTAGGAGAGTGCATTAAATATTTTAGTGATCACCATCACTAGTTTACGTTAACAAAAACACAAGTTAGATGCGTAATTGTTAGCCAGGAAAGAACAATACAAAGCTCACGAATTAGATCTCTGCAAAATACTCATATTCTTTACATAAAAATCAAACTTATTTATATCATTATCTTTACATCTCTCCATCCCGACAAAAGGGAAAATATGTCTTACATCGATTTACCCTAGACATAAAACTATCAAATTTCTTATATTGATTATAAAGTTGAGCAATCCACATTTTAGTTGTAAACGCCCAAAACACTACCTTCAATAATCAAAGTTATTATGGCGGTTATCAATAACCTCTACACTAGCGCTGATGGCACCGAATAAATTAAGTTCATAAGTAAATATTGGTGATAATAATATCAATAGCGCTATTTTCTAGTAAGAGTCCAATAACTCAAGTTCATTACAATTGAGATAAATTTTAAGTCCAAAAGAAAATATTATTATTAACAACATCACTAGCGCTGTTTTCTGGTCAAGAGTTCAATAAATCAAGCTAAAAAAGAATGTTGAAACAAAAGAAAAGATTACATGCCGAAAAAGAATTTTTCTTACATTTGTTATTAATCTCCGAAGCCTTAGCTTCCCCCTGTGATTATCGAAGTTAGTCCACAGAACATGGAATGGCGGGATTACGAGGGGAGGAAAACCAAAGAACATAAATAAGGGGGCGGGGGATTACACACGCTTCTAAAATGGAGAACAAAACTGAACATTGGCCGAAGAGTATCTTCTTTCCTTCTAAAGGTCTTTGATCTGGGAATTTTTGTAACTGAGCGTCGAATTGGCGCCGCCTCACTATCTTGTTGTTAGTCATTGTGGTCGGGCATGTGTGTGGTGGCGGGGTGAATCGAGTGCGTAGTCGGGCCAACAGCAGTCGGTGTCCGTGCATTTGGGTAAGTCTGTTTGTTATTGACTTGGGTATCGCTGACTTGTGGCTAATGCCATTTTTGCAGATGGCTGTCAGGCCAAAACAGGAATATAACCATGACAGGCATTCTCGCCAAATGGCTATAAAGATATTTTCTGTAAACAACATAAAAAATGTGGGCTCAGATGTGCCTATCCATAATTGGAAATCCTCTGTATTTATTATTATTTAGCACCGCGTCTTACTACCCGTTCGGGTTATACGCTTTAAGTACTAATTACGCTAATGGATTGGGAATTGGGAAGTTTGAATTTTGAGGAAGTGAACCCACATTTGCGTGAAGGAAGAGTGGAAAACCATTTAGGAAAAACCACCCTTAGTTCACCCGACCGAGATTCGAACCTCGATCTCCTCGTCCTCGGCGGTCGAGCTCAACACGACTAGCGCGATAAGCCAACTACGCCACAGAGGCGGGTGAAATCCTCTGTAGCTGATGTTATCAAAGCCCCTGGTCAATTACAATTTAGGTTTGCTCCAACAAAGAGAATCACTCTAAAGTTTGATTCACACTGATAGGACTGTGCTCAGGCCGTGCTGGGACTGTGTCGTGCCGCTACCATTCACACTGATAGGACTGTGCTGGAACTGTGCTGTTAGCGCTGTTTTGCTCATCGTCAGCAGTAGACATGGATCAAACAGAGGAAGATGTGATTGTTGCATGTGGTCTTTATCTTATTTCACTTGATAAAAAGAGGAGAAAACGAATAAAATACTGGGTTCATCATTTGTTTAGAGCAAGAGAAGAAGAATCCCACAATATATTTGGGCAACTCAGAGATGACCATCAAAAGCTTCACAAATATTAAGAATGAGTTTCCCGAACTTTGAAACCTTACAAAAACTTCTTGCATTCAGTTTTTCAGCTATCTCCTTTCCAAATATTTTCTTTAGTGAGATTATTATCATAATTTTTATGCTGCAAATTATACAAGCATTCATATTCTTGAACCAACATTATTAAGCTTTCTTCATCCATAGTTTTGGCTTATTGTACACAGTTGTGTTAACAATGTTGGAATGTTCCGCATCCACTGTCAGATTGTAGATAAGAATTTTCGTGAAGGTTCGCCACTTGCCGGAAGAAGTCCGAAGTAGGTGAAACGACACTAAGACGACATTAAGGCGACATCGTCTACATTCACACTGATAGGACTGTGTTGGGACTGTGTTCGTATGGTGCTGGACCGTAACCTTGGGAAATCACTTTTGAACCGATCCAAGACGACACAGTCACAGCACAGCCTGAGCACAGTCCTATGAGTGTGAATCAAAAACGGTCTTACAAGATAGCTCTTATGGGAATGACCTGTTCAAGATTGTTGGCAGCACGACACAGTCTCAGCACAGTCTGCGCACAGTCCTATCAGTGTGAATCAACCTTAAAGGAACTAATAACAAGAACATTGCCATGAAAGGAGAAATAAACTACCGAGTGGATACAGGAACTTTTAAACCCTTTTTGAAGAAAGGTAAAAGTCTACATTCAATCAATCCTGAGCCACTACCATCCCAAATTCCAGTGAAAGCAGAACATTTTTAAAATGTCAATAAATTGTTAAACAAACATTTTGGAGAAGGATGGGATGAACGAGATGTAATGGACTATTATAGGCAGGTGCTTCTGTATTCTGCATAAAGTAATGTCGATTTTTATGAAGCAGAAATACCTGCCTGCAGGCCTGCTAATCTTAGACACCATTGGGAGACAAAACACACAAACACTGCAAAAATAAATCAATTGATTTTTTAAAGATAAAACTTGTGGAGTTGAAGAAGGGGCAAAAAAACATAGAAAAAACTAGTTGTGAGTACTGAGGAAAATGGAACCTTAGCTTCTTATGACATATCAAAAATCATTGCTAAAGCAGGATACTATAGGAGGATGTTATTCTTCCTCCTTGTGTAGCTATATGTAAATAGGTAGGCTACTTAGTGAGTCGGCAGCTAGGGGAATTGATTCAGTATCTCTTTCGAACAGTATAAAATTAAGAATATGAGGTACCAGACTTGCAACTGATTTTCTTTTCAAATTGACAAAACCACTGATATTACAAACAAAGCTAACATGCTTATCTTTGTACACTATGTATGGAAAGAAAACATTATGGAGGATATTTTATTTCTAAGTGAACTTTTACACACTATAGCAGAGTGCATCTTTAAATCCTTAAGGTTTTATTTTGCTGAGAGCCACATTTTATGGGAGAAATGTGTGGGCCTGACAACAGATGGTGCACGAGTTATCTCACAGAAAATCAGTGGACTTGTTGCTTGAATAGAGACTGTAGAGCCACTGCTGTATTCACCGAGAAGCTTTGGCTACAAAGAATATGTTAATATAATATTTAATATAATATTTAGTACCGCGTCTTACTACCCGTTCGGGTTATACGCTTTAAGTACTAATCACGTTAATGGATTTAGGAATTGGGAAGGTTGAATTAAAGAAAGTGAACCCACATTTGCGTGGAGGGAGAGTGGAAAACCATTTAGAAAAAAAAACCTCAGTTCACCTGACCGAGGTTCGAACCTTGATCGTGGTCGAGCTCAACATGACAAACGCGTTAGCCAACCACGCCACCGAGGCGGGTTAGAAGATTAAAAAAAACTACTTGATAAAGTTGTTAAGAATATTAATTTTATCAAGTCTCAAGCTTTGAATTTTAGGATCTTCTCAAAACTATGTGAAGAAGTGAGGAGCCAATATTTTCATCTACTTTTGCATACAAAAGTGTGTCGGCTGTCAAGGAGGAAAATATTGAAGCAATTATTAGAGTTACAGATTAAGTACGACTTTTTCTGGTACATTCAAACTTTCCATGTGATCATTTGAACGATTTTACATGGTTGTGTTCGTTAGCCTACTTAGCAGACATTTTCGCATACGTGGACACTTTAAATACAAGCCTGCAAGGTAGTGATGTGAATATTTTTTATGTTAAAGTTAAGATTGGGGCAGTGATTAAAAAACTATGGTTATTGGAAGGCTGAGTAGAAGGTGGTAGCCCCACTAACATTCCAGCACTAGAGACATTTAGTGTGTCCACTGCCAAAAAAAATTGCTACCAAAAGTATAATATAACATAACCGAATACCTTCGTGATTTAGCAACTAGCTTCAGAGATTACTTTCCTGCACCAAATCCTGAAAACTCATGGATAAGGAACTCTTTTCTTTTAAATGTGGTGATGTACAACTCACAACTCTATCTGCAGAAGAGCAAGATGAACTTGTTGATGTGACTTGTGATGGTTCCAATAATGTAGCTTGGAACAATTCTGGGTGAAGGTTTTTCCTCATTTTAAGAAGTTTGGTGGAAAAGCTTTGTAATATTTATTATATTTTATAATATTTAGCACCATGTCTTACTACCCATTTGGGTTATACGCTTTAAGTACTATTTATGCTAATGGATTAGGAATTGGGAAGGTTGAATTAGAGGAAGTGAACCCACATTTGCGTGGAGGAAGAGTGGAAAACCATTTAGGAAAAACCCCCCCAGTTCACCCGACCGAGATTCTAACCTCGATCTCCCCGTCCTCAGCGGTCGAGCTTCAACACGACAAGCGCGTTAACCAACTACGCCATCGAGGCGGGTTGTAACAATTAGTTCCCTTTTGTTCCACATATCCACGGTTATTTAAAGGCTCACATTCATTTGTTTCTATACTACTCTTTTTTTTAGTACTGTGTCTTACTACCCATTTGGGTTATACACCTATGTACTAATTGCGTTGTGTTAGGAATAAGAGAGGTTGAATTTAGAGGAATTGCACCCGTGAAAGTGGAAAACTATTTAGGAAAAACTGCCCTCAGTGCACTCAACAGGAATTAAACTTCGGGCATCAGCAGTCCAGTCTATTGCGAGAGTAGTGCGTTGAACCCTGTGGCCAGCGAAGATCGTTTGATGATGTTTCCAGTATTAACGCCCTTAGGAAAATTAAATGTTGATATTTCGGATATTTATATCTTGATTGCATTAGTTCCATAAGGTGAAATTATTTTACAAAAATGATAATTGAATATGTTTCGTTCTGGAAAATTTTTCCTTCTCACATCTTTAGTCAGCAGTAATTAGCTAGTTGAGAACCACTGCCTTACATTTTGAAAACAAATTTAGATTGTTCGAAAACAAGGTGCTTAAGAAGATATTTGATCCATAAAGCAGTGAGGATACTGGGAAGTCAAGGTTACATAGTGATGAGTTACATACCCTTTACTCATCACACAACATTGTTAATATAATAAAGTCTCGTAAATTATGGTGAGCAGGACATGCGATCCAAATAGTAGATTATAGAACCGTGTTCAGGGTATTGACTAGTAAAACCAATGGGAAGAAACCATTTGTAAGAACTAGACACAGATGGGAAGATAACATTAGAATGTACCTGAAAAAGATAGGGTGTAATGATGTGGACTGGATGGAACTAGCTCAAGATAGACACAGGGTGTAATGAGGTGGACTGTATATAACTAGCTTACTATAGACACAGGGTTTAGTGACTAATGAGATAGCAGTGGACTTTCTAGTTCCTTATAACATTAAAGGAGTAATTATATTTATTTTATGTTCAGCTTTTATGACTTTATGACTTGTATTTTTTTTTTCAACATTAAATAAAAATATTTTTTCGTGTTGCATTAAGACACACTATTATTGATTTATGAGCGTATGTGTCTATCATTACAATATAGCCCATCTAATTATAGTTTCAATTTTTGTATAAAAATCAACATCATTAAGATTGAGGAAAAAATCACTTAACCCTTCAAGTGCCAAGAAAAATGATAAAAAAAAATGTGCCAAACTATTTTGCTGAAAAATACAGGATTTTGTTTAAATTGTAATAACTCATCAGTCTTTGAATGTCTTGCACTTAAATTTTTACATAAGCTAGATAACATGCTTGCCAATCTTGATTATATAATTATACAAATACTTTTTTAATTATTAAATATAGTAAAAAAATCACTAGCCAAGATATTAAAAAAACATTTTTACGGTTTTATTTAACATTAATTTTTAAGCATTGAACATTTAAATAGCTTGAAATAGAATAAATATCTAAAAAGAACATAAAAAACTGAGTAAATGACAAAATTTACAAAAAAGAAACTTTAGATTTTATGCTAAAATTGGGCTATGCATAGCAGCTGTTTTAGTGACCATCAACTTTAGCATGGTTATAGTAAAATAAAATCTAAATTAAATAATTGGCTTGGCATCAGAGGGGGAGGGGATGTCAAACCTAGGACTCTTGCATAAATAGGGTGGATTATCCTGATCCTCAAGATTTATTTCATCCCTTTAGGAATCACTAGTATTCATATTCATGTTATCAATGTCAGCTGCCACTCCTACTTGCTATGATATTTCGCTTTCACTAAAATATAATTCCTGTCCAGTTTCATTATTTACAAATTCAGAATCACTTACAAATAGATCACTCTTGTTTGAGCTATCAATAAATATTGTAAGTATTTCTGTGTCTTGAATCACAGCTTTCCTCTTAGTAGCCATGTTTACAAACAAAGCCAAAGAACAAGCTCAAAGTTAGAAAATAATTTTCATGTTTGATATATCGAAACTTTAAGTGCAAAGACAAATAAAAGTATCTTGAACATAAGAGAATGCAGTGAAATAAAATCTGCCCTATCTGTTGACTTAATACTGAACTAAGAGCTCGAAAACATGGGATTGTTGTGAACGACGTTGGCACTCTTAGAAAATATTTTGTGCATCACTCTGAGCGACGTTGGCACTCAAAGGGTTAAATTACATTATTTTGAAGCATTTGTTTCACAACTGTTGATTATGTTCTTAAAAAGTGTGTATTTTACAATGATTAGTTATGCAGTGTACAACCTGGATTTGTTTTTTGCATTATAATAAAGTCATATTATGTTTCAATATGATGCTAATTCCCTTTTATAAAAGGGTATGTGTCCAAAACAAACATTGTATCTAACCTTACGGCCATGACACTAGGGAAGGAAGAAGAACTGGATGCTACACAATAATATCAGAGTTGTTTGCGTTATACGCTACTGTATTGAAAGTGAAAGAGTGTGGAATGAAATTTACCATGACAAAGTGTGAAGTGATGGTAATACAAGGAAGAGTATCAAGTCTAGTAAGATGTAAAGATGGATAGAAGAGAGCTGAGAAACATACAAAACGTAAAATAGCTTGGAAGCATGATTGAGGCGGAGGGTAGGAGTAGAGAGGATTTAATGAGAAGAGAACAGCAGGGAAGATTTGTTCTATAGGTGTGTACAAGACCTTTTATGGAGAAGAGGAGTGCCCTTGAAGTGTAAAAGTGTAAGGAAGCGCTCTATAGGGTGTACTTTGTACCCATAGTCACGTATCAGAAACATGGACATTAGGGGTGTGCGAAGCTTCGAGAATTTTGAAGTCAAAGCGAGTATTAATTAGCTTCGACTTCCGACTTTGACAAACAAAATTTACTTCAAAAAATTCGAAGCTTCAGCAAAAGAATATAAGTATTTTCAATTTTAACCAATCTGAGCTGTTATTTTAATAGATTGTCTTCATGTTTACCACACACAATTCACAATTTAAACAAGTAACACTTTGAATTATAGAATGCTTACTAATATGTATGAGGCGCAAGCTTCTACTACAAATTATTTTCATTTGTTTACCTGACGAAAGATGGGCCCTAACGAATTATAGGTTAAATATCGATTGGTTTGATATTTTTTAATATCTATGTATTGACACAAAAGGACGTGGTTATAAAACAACTAGTTTATTGTGACGCCAACATAATTATTATTCCACAATATTTCTACTGAGATTAGTGACCACTTTTATAAATGGTGATCACACTATTTTTGTTAAAAAAAATGTCCTGGTATCTTTTTTTTTATTCTCTCTTAATAAATAACTTGTAAATTTTAAATTGTTTGTTTTGATTAAATATTGAATAACTATCAATAGTTAAACAAGTTCAATAATCAATTATATTCAATGCCACATGGTCTGCTTGATTCACAAATGAAATACATTTAACTATCTTCACCGCCACATGACCTAAATTCATGTGATAAAGATTTAAAATAATATATTTTTTTTAAATCAATATACAATTTTAAAATCATATTTTTGCTTTGAATTTTGTATAATTTTTTTAAGTAGATCTTTTTCGATATTCTGAAATGAAATGAAAGGAACTTCACTTGTATTTGCTCAACTCAAAAGAAAATGTTATGACGCATGCACCGAGAGATGAATTAAAAACTTGATAGAAAGTAAAAAATAATAATTTTGAGACAGAATATAAGTAAACATATTTACCCTTTATTGATTAAATTTTGTTTCAATTTTAAATTATACTTTTTTTAACAAAACAAATAATTTATTTATATTAACCCGAATATTTTATGGAAAATTTGATAACCTCATGTTGGTAGCATTTGACTGTTTGTTATTAATTTCTTAACATGTTTTGGTTAGGCCTACGAAAATGTCCGAAACAAAGAAAAATAAAAGTGAAATATAGGGATTTTTCACAAGAGCTGATGAGAAAACTGTCCAGTGTAATATATGCCTGAAAAAATACAAGACGCCAACAGGTGACTTATTGCTACAGTAATCCCATGGCTTCTTTGGTGCTGAGTGACAGCTCACAGCTGACAGCTTTGAAAAGTTACCAGACCAAATTATGTATCCCTATGCCGAACCATATAATCTACAAAAACATGTGTTTAGCAGCTGTCACTTCTGACAGTCAAAATTTAGGTATATACTTAAATGTTGACAGTCAGAAGTCAGCTGTTAACTGTCAGTCAGCACCAAAGAAGCCACAGGGCTACTGTATAAGAGAGACTTTTCTTTTTAAAACAATGCATATTTTTCTTGTAAAACCAAAAGATTTAACTTTTTTTAAATTTAAAACTGAAATAAAAATAACTATGATAGTTTATTTAGAGCATATGTTGCAGTTTATCTACATTTTATTTTAATTTGTTAGATTGAACCGTAATATTGGATTTTACAAATTACTTCTTTAATTTCTCAAGTTTAAATTTGCTTGAATGCTAGGACTATATAATCATTTTAATACATTTAAGCCTAATATTTTTATTATCTGATTAAAATATAACTTACATTTTTAATTTCAAGTTGTTAATTTTTAAAACTCTCTATTCCAGACACAACAAAAACACTTTCAAACCATCTAGAGACACATCCATCTCAATTCAATGAATTTAAAAGAGCAAGTGGCAATGAAATGGAAACTACCTCAGCTCCTAAAAAAGACACTAGTTCAGTCAACAATTCAAGGTGCCTTTCAGAAAGTTTTGATCACACAGCCTACCAACCCAATAGCACACAAAGCTATAAAGTTCCTTGCCGCACCACATTTTCACCAAACTATGTGCCAGCACTACATGATGAGATAAAAAAAAGATTTAAAATGTCAACTTATTAATGATCTACCCCAACACTTTGCTTTGTCACTTACCTCAGATGGATGGACATCACCCACACACGACAGTTACATAAGTCTGATGTGTTACTATTTAAAACTAGAATTAGAGTGCATGTCTTTTACAATGACACTGTACTAAATGAATCACACACAGCTGTGAACATCAGAGCTACACTGCAAGAGGCTGTATGTGAATGGGGCATTGCTTTAAATGAAGATACACTTCCAATATAGTGTGTCAGCGATAATGCTCCAAATTTTTGTTCCATTTCATGCTTTGTCCATTCCTTATAATTAGCTATCCATGATGCCGATACAGAATGTCCTGGGGTTTGTACGCTTTTGACAAAGACAAAAGTAATTGTGGGACATTAGTAGTAGTCCATCCAGAAGAAAAAGATTACATACTGTAATGGAAGAGATGGGACTGCCAGTACTCGATTTAATTCAGTTGTGGATACACGGTGGTCTAGCGAGTATAACATAGTTTCTAGGTTACATGCTGTCAGGAAAGCTGTTGGAGCTGAACTTGCCAATTAAGAAAATAACATCGAGGTCCTGACCGCAGTTGAATGGAAGCAAGCGGCAGGCATTGTGGAGGTTCTTGGCCCACTAGCTGACGCCACCAAGGACAGTGGGGACAGTAAGTTATCCAAACTCTTCAATGGTTATACCCATCCTTCATTGCCTCAAATCCTATCTAAATGTTTTTATCACCAGCAAGAAGGATGGTGTAATGCTTGCAAGAAGTTTAGATAAGGCTTTGAAATCTCGCTTCAGTTTCTACGATTCAGATCCTATTTTCTGCCCATCCATGCTATGCAACCCAAGATTTAGAGGTGTCTTGATTGATGATGGTGGCAGTAAACACGCTAGCAATTGAAGTTAAGAAGTTGAGTGACAAGTCATCTTTAGAGCCTAACATAAGAGATTAACAACCCTCTTGCTCCTATTCTAGTTCTGGACTATGGTCAAGTTTTGATTCCATATCAAATACCACCCAACCAGCAATAGACAACCATAGTGTAGTGAAGGATTACCTAAATGAACCACGAGTTCCCAGATCAACAAACCCCTATATCTGGTGGAGGAAAGAGGGTTCTCGAAAATACCCTAATGTCTCCAAGGTAGCCCTCAAATACCTGGGAATACCTGCTACAAGTGTGTTCAGTGAAAGGGTCTTTTCTAGTTCAGGAAACATTGTAACTGCCAGACGTGAATCGTTGACTCCTATTCATGTCGAGGAATTAACATTCCTTCAAAATAACTTGAAGAGAAAGTGACATTTCTAACTGCCTGTATAAATAATTTCTTACAATGTTTATTTTTATTTTAACTTATAAAACTGTTTGATGTTGATATAATTTTTCTTAATTTTTAATACACGTTTTTTAAAATAAGTTATAACATAACCTGACCTGAAGTGAATATTTTTTAAAGTTTAATTGCAAATCAAATGTAGGATAATATCATTGCACAATGTCACAGGCCTGTGTAAATATTTTATTAGCATATAACTTAACCTAATATAGTATATACCTATATTTTTTATAAAATATAATTGTCTATTTACGTGCCCAAGTAAATGTCTTTTTAGTAGGCCTACATTTTTTTTCTAAAAAGGTTAATGTCTTATTGTGTATTATTACATAATTAGGCTAAATTGTAAGGTTTTATTAAAGTTA